>PVIC010054593.1:0-11416 GCA_004025085.1 Thryonomys swinderianus | reverse complement strand
ACCCATATTCACTTCTTTATATTGCAGAGAGATGAGTTATTGAGAAAAAATTCTTGGGTGCCAAAATTGGTAAGTGGATGAAAGAGTGATTAGCTCTCAAAACAATAGGAAAGGTTAATTTAGATGATTACGTAGTGCCTGGCGAGAGATGCAAGTCTAGGTTTAACCTTTAAAGACAGTTCTCCAGCACCATTTTTTAAAGAGGCCTTTTTTTTTTTTTTTTTAGACAGGGTCTCTCTGTAGCTCAGGCTGGCCCTGAGCTCACTCTGTAGCCAGGTAAGTCTCGAACTCAGCAATCCTCCTGTCTCTGCCTCCTGAGTGCTGGGATTACAGGCCTGAGCCACCACGCCCTCCACTGTGGTATGTGGTATTGATTGCTGGTGGGCGTGAGTCACCACACCCCGCACTATATGTGGTTACTGGGGATCAAACTCAGGATTTGCATTTGTGAGGCAGGAGCTGGAACCACTGAGCTAAATCTCCAGCCCCTGTTTTTCATCTTTATTTAATATTGTGTTTTAAAGATTCACCTCTTATTAACCTGCAAACTACACTATTCTGCATTCAAAGTGAACACTGGATAGTGCCATTTTGGAATCAGACATTTAGGAAAGAAAATGAGAACAAACCTGACAGATGACATAACATTTTCAGTTAGCAATGTTTGATACTGTAATTATTGTTAGAAAATAAAGAACAAAAATGACAATTTTATTCTACCTCTGAAACTGTCATGTCACAGCAGTGAAAAATGTACCTTTTCTTAGAGCATGTATTCTTCCAAAATACTAATAAACATTAAGAACAGGTTTCTCATAGTTCAATCTCTGGAATACTTCTCTTGTCACTGAAATTAAATATCAATAGTAAGGCTCAAAATTCCATCAAGTAAGACTTGTTTTTGACAGTTCAGGTTAATGGCCAGCTGGAGTGGCTTAATTAAGATCCTCGAGGAAGGGTGCTTCCTGAGGACTGTCCAGCTGCCATGAGGCTGTCAAGGTGAGGCCTGGCCTGAGTGGAGACCCTGGGTCATGCTGTGAAGAGTTTATCTCTCCCTGTCACTCTAGTCTGCTCTCTGACACCATTAAGCGATCATCTTGTTCCACCAGGCTTCTCCACCATGGTGTTTCTGCCTTGGATCCAGCCACACAAGGACTGACTCCTCTGAAACCATGAGAAAAATGTACTCTTCTTCACCTTGTATGTGTTTGGTATTCTATTCCCACTGAAATCTTTTTTTTTTAAGTTGAATTATTTATTGGTACATTTTGTGAACAGCTCACAATCACATTCAACATTGGGAAATTTGTGCCAGTATATGGGATGAGTTAATGTTCCTTTTTACCCACATCCCCACCCACTCCACCACCCCCACCCCTTATATACACATGCTTTCTTTTTCTTTTCAAATCATATTTATTCTTTCCCCTCATTACTTTCTCCTACCACATTCCTTTTGAAAATTTCCCATTTCACAAAATCTATCAAATCTTGATTTATACAGCACTTAATGGTATTCAACTTTCTTGTTGAACATCATATTCTAATTCAGTTTTTACATAAGATGCATTGTCTTAGTTAATTTAGAACACAAAGTATTTTATGCTAGAAAAAATACAAGCACTTTCAATACAATAACATAAAAACAGTAGTTAATATACTATGGATCATCTTCAGTTAGAGTAAAGGACAGACAAGTTCTATTTTATAAAGAAAAAAATATGGGTAATAGCACAAAATTTTCATTGACTTTAAAAGAACTTATAGGCCCATCAACAAATGTATTGATAAAAACAATGTGATATTTATACACAATAGAGTACTACTCTGTCATAAAGAAACATACACTTGATGGATTTATAAATAATGAAATTTGAGAATAAATTTGAGAAGATGTTATTAAGTGAATATATTATTAAGTTATCCATTCTCCAGTTGATGGGCATTTGGGTTGTTTACAAGATTTAGCTATCACAAACTGAGTGCTATGAGAAGTATGTGCACCCAGGATCATTGCAGAAGCTTTTTTATGAGATGAATTCTTGACTGTTGATTATTCATGCTCGTGCCCATGTTACTCCTTCCCAGGTTTTGTTCACCAAGTTTTTTCCTATGCCAATGTCTTCAAGGGTTCTGCCTAACTTATGTTCTTGCTGTTTTAACATTTTAATCATTGATGCATTTTGGTTTTACTTTAGTGCATTGCGCCAGATACAGTTCTAATTTTAATCTTAGGGAGACTGAAACCCACTTTCCCAGTACAATTTATTAAAGAGGGTGTGCTTCCTCTATTGAGGGTGCTTGTTTCCTTTGTCAAAGATGAGGTGGCATAGTATGGAGTTCACTCCCACATCATCTGTCCCACTGAGCCGCAGGTCTGTTTCTTTGCCATGCTGTTTTTATCACAGCAGTATCGTAGTGTAGTATATGATAGTAATACAGGTTTGTAGAATAGTTTCAAGTTGGGGATAGAAAGCAAATACCATATGATCATCTTAGTGGACACAGAAAATATGTTTGAAAAGATGTAACACCCCTTCATGATAAAAAATCCTACAGAAAACCAGAATAGTTAGTCCTTACCTCAACCTGATAAAAGCTATCCATGTAAAACCAACCTCCAAAATCAGACTAAATGCTCAAAACCTGAAATCTTTTAAGATAAAATCAGGAACAAGACAAGGATGTCCATTATCGCCACTCTCGTTTAATATAGCTCTGGAAACATTAGGAATAACAATCTTAATGCCAGACGTGGTGGCTCACGCCTGTAATCCCAGCACTCGGGAGGCAGAGACAGGAGGATTGCTGAGTTCGCGGCGGCTTGCCTGGGAACCATAGTGAGCTCAGGGCCAGCCTGAACTACAAAGTGAGACCCTGTCTCAAAAAGCAAAAAAAAAAAAGAAAGGAATAACAATCAGCCAAGAAAAAAATGAAAAGAATAAAGACAAGAAAAGGAGTGAAATTGTTATTATTTGTGGGTGACAAGATTCTCTATATAGAGAGCCCCCAAAATCCACCACGAATCTTATCTAGACTTATTAACCAGATTCAGTGGAATAGCTGCATGCAGCACCCACTGCCAAAAATCAGTAGTCTCATATATGAACAGACTCACTGAGAAAGAAACTAAGGAAACAGTTCCTCTCACAATAGCATAGAAGGAAGTGAAATGCCTAGGAATAAATGAAACAAAAGAAGTAAAAGATCTCTACTCTGAAAATTACAGCACACTGAAAAAGAGATTGAAGAAGGTATCATAAAATCGAAAGACATCCCTTGTTTGTTGGTAAGAAAAATCAATATAGTGAAAATGGCCATACTTCCCAAATTGCTATATAGATTCAGTGCAATGCCAATTTAAATCCCGACAGTGTATTTCACAGAACTAGAGAAAACAGTTCACAAATTCATTTCGAACAAGAGACCCAAGACAGCAAAAATATGTCTAGGTTACAAAGACAAGTCAGGGATTATCAACATACCCAACTTGAATCTCTACTAATAGAAACAGTTTTTGCTACTTACTGTGTAGAATTCAATCTAGAATTGGTGATATGACAAAGTATTCAAGTACTGTATCTATAAAAATATACAATTATATTATTTTAAATTAAATTAAATTTATTGGTACATTATATATACACATCACAATTACACTCCACATTGAGAATTTGTACTAGTAAATCACATTACTTAATCCTCATTTTTCCCCTTTCCCTACCCACCCCATAACCCCACACCCCTATATACACAAGCCTTATTTCCTTTTTCTACCATCATTTTTTTTCTTTCCCCTCATTATTTATCCCTAAACCCCATTTCAGTTTGAATATTTACTATTTCAAAATATCAATCATGCATTCTAGAACACATTTAAACTTCAGTGTCTCATACCAAAGAAGATATGATTTGATTTTTTATTCCAAATTTATATCTGAAGCTATCATTTTTTTTCATTTTCACAGTATTTGAATCTGTTTCAGATTCTCACCATTCTTCTCTTTAAGGCACCTTATGTTAATGATGATGTTGTCTGATTATCCTGTAAAGGCCTCCCTAAGGAGTTTGTTTTCCTAACTTTCTTCTAAGGATGCTGTAAACTAGTCTACTGAGCACTACATGGTCTAAATCATGAGCAATATAGTTATATAATACCTTCTGCATTTGCTGATAATTTTTTAGTTAAAAAAGAATGCATCAGATAGAACATCTGCGGATTTTTGAAAGGTACATATTCAAATGTGGAATTTAAGGATGAGTGCGCCAGTCTCTCAGGTGCCATGATAAAGCAACACATACTAGAAAAATCAAAAAGTCCTAATATATTTTGTGAGAATTCTGGAAACTGGATGTCTGAGACCAAGTTACCAAGGAGAGTTTGTCTGAGAAGTGTGTCTTCTAGATCCACAATATTCACATTGTCTTTTTGCTATGCCTTTATGATAAATTTTTCTCTGTGCATAAATTGTGATAAAGAAATGTAGTCTATTTCTTCTTACAAGGACAGGAGTCCTAGTAATTATCTCTTTTAAAACCTTGTATCCAAATGTCACATTGGAGTTAGAGTTTTATTTTAAGATTTTTGGTTATTGTATACTTCAGTCCATAACAGGCTGGTGTGCCAGATGTATTCTAATCATCATTTTAAGTGACTTAATATTTTCTTCTCAAAACCTCGAGTTTATTTTTCTCTTTTTCAGCTACAGTTTATCTCCTCTACTACCTGTATATACTACACTAGAATCAGCATGTCAAGTTTTTCTCAATGTATTTACTTACCTTTATTAAATGGGCTGTTTACATAGCAATAAGACTATAGATAAAAGGGAAATCATCTGTTAAGTATTAATAAATTTAGTTGATAATTGTAAAACTTGCTATCTCAGCAGAAAGTTACTTCTGTAATGGAATCTAGATTCAGTTAGCCTTTCATGATGTTTTCCTACCCCATATTGCAATGTAAGCTTTTAGCATAAAATAAAATCCTAAGATCTCGTTAGTAAATATTAGAGGAATCATTAGGCATAGAATAGTTATCATCAAGAAAATTTCTCAGTTCTGAAAAACTAATTTATCTGCTACAAAAGCACCTAACAACAGCATTACTTCCACGTATAGGTTGTAACCCTTCTCGGATATAAAGAGTGTGCTGTATCAAAAATTACACAGTACTTTAGCACTCTCGGGGTTTGGGTTCCTTCTTTCTTCAAGGAAGCACAACTTAAGAAACTGTAGTGACTGTATTGTCAGAGAGTCAGTAATGAAGTTGCTCTTTTGACATTAAAAAAGAAACTGTAAACTTTTCCTATAAGGGGTGTATAACAATTGGCTATTATCATCTGTAAATATTTTACAGACATAGTTAATGTTTCTTGAAAAATGTGATTAGACTTTGCATCATTTTCTTAAAATACCTTCTTATGGATATTTCCTTGAAACTCTGTTGTATAAAAATCTGAACTTATGACAGTATTTGCCACCCTGAAGATTTTGATAATTCGTATGTGACCCCAGAACGTCTAACCATCCTATTAAATAGCAAGATGTTGTCCTTTGGTCTCCTGTTCCCCCATTGTTCCAGTTATTCTTTGTATTGTGATAGAAATTTTAGCCCTATGTACTGTAACTTACTGGGTGAACTTAATCTTCATCCCTTTAATACTCTTATGAACACGGGCTTGTTTTATGAATAAATTAGAAAAAAGATTATTCTTTTATCCATTAAAGAAAATCAATAATACATATGAATGCTATAATGAATGAATTAAAATATATTAGTTCTAAATTGCTTTCCTGTTATGGAAAACAAGATAACACATTTTAACTACATTTGGTATTATTCTTTGCTTTAATAAATATATAAAGATGTATCATCTTCACCTTTTATTTAGTGTTCATGTTATAGAATCATTATTTTGAGGGGTCGTCATTAAATAATTTTTAATTTCCATTTATAATATGTGTGAAATATAACACGTATGTTTTCAAAGATCTGTTAGGGTAAATATTACTTTATAGAAATGAATTCACACAAACTTTTTTGGTTTTGTTTGTTGTTTTGTTTTATTTTGTTTCTGAGATTGGGTCTTGCTTTGAAGTTCAGGCTAGCCCTGAGCTCACTGTGTAGCCCAGGCCAGCCTGGAACTCAGCAATCCTCCTGCCTCTGCCTCCCTAGTGCTGGGATTACAGCCATGAGCCACCACGCCCAGCACACAAACTTCTCATAGATCAATAAAATATTTCCAAATCCAGGTATTAGATAGAGAGAATGAATGATAAACTAAAATTATTTTTACCTTTTAATGCAAATAATCAGCATGCAGTTCAAAAATTATTATTTGAAAGTGTGAAACACTTTACAATTTAAAAACAAAATAATTATATCTACACTATGTGGTTTTGAAATGTCAGATTACAACTAGATACATTTTCAGCTATTTACAACAAAATAACTAAAATTCTGAGTGATACTGAATATTAATACAATTATATAGGTTTCCTTTTTTGCAATCCCATGACAAATCCTATTTCCCATCATAGAATGTACTGAGCCCTCTCTCAAGATTTAATTACCTGCAACACATTCCATATTGATACTTTACATCTTGAATGTCATAACTACCCACTACTTTTATTTTTCTGACAGTCGGTTACTTATCCCAATGTTTTCCTGAAAACAGATTTTACTCTGATTTTTAATAGTGAAGTGTAATTTATTATTATACTTTAGATTCATTTATATTCTCTAGAAGTTCAATTAGCAGTGTGCTGTTTGTATTATCACAATATCAAAATCTTTATTACAGATGATCTTTATTGCAATTTTTATTACAGATTTAGTTGGTGACACAGATGTATGTTATTTTAGGTTGAATGTAGTGTGTTATATTTCCAGAAAGCCACAGATAACACCTTTATTATCCTTTTTTGCTCAAGTTGATATTCTACTGTTAGCTGATAAATTATATTATTAAATTGATTTTCTTGGTATATTTTATGTATGGGTTTGTTCCAGTACACAATACATTTTGATTCACATTATTTTTTTAAGACGGGGTCTCACTTTGTAGTTCAGGCTGGCCCTGAACTCACTATGTAGTCCAGGCAAGCCTCGAACTCAGCAATCCTCCTGTCTCTGCTGAGTCACATTTTTGAAATCAAATAATTTGGCTTTCTAAAGGTAGATTGGTCTAATGTTGAATTTATTCCATAATTTTTTTATTCCATATTTGGTCTGTAAATAATCCCATGAGATTATGAAATGTAAATGTGTATAAACCAACTATAATATAATAAATGATACTATAAATAATACGATATTCCTGTCTGGATTTAAATATGATATTCCTGTTTAAGTTTGAAGCTTTCTGCATGTACTTTACATGCATTTGGTATATGGTTACATAATTTGGTATATGGTTACATAAAAGCATGATTACTTTTTACTGATTGTCTTACTCAAATTTTGCCTTAAGCAAATTATCTGTTTTATCATACAATGTATATCAGTAGTTGCAATTATACTGAATAAAGTTTGTTGAATGATCTCAGTATCAAATAATTTTGAGTTACAGCTGTCTCTCTCTCTCTCTCTCTCTCTCTCTCTCTCTATATATATATATATATATATATATATAAAATCTGCACAGTGCTACATAAAAGGCAAGGTATCAAAACATACTACAAATGAACTAAGATGGATTTGTGAAAATAAGATTTTTTAAAAGAATCACAGCAATGACAAATAAAGAAGAAACATGATTGATTATTGAATTATTTCATTTGTAGGTATATAAAAATAATCACACACCTGAAGAAAAATGAATGGTGTACAAAGAAAAGCAAAAATCAAAATTTGAGGATCATGGATTAATAAATTATTTAACTATATATTAATTTTCTTAAGGTTTTCTTCATCAACTAAGGATATTTGGTGTTCAAGATTCTGAAGAAAAATAGAGAAAATAACAAAGAAGAATATCAGTATCATGTAATAAATTTTCTATGTTTTAGGTTTCTTGCTTCCAAATAGATTTTCATTTGCAAATAAAATATATGATGAAAATACATCATTTTAAAATATGGTTTTATGTGACTATATTATGGTAGTAATCATAACAAAGAATATGCTCTGAATACAAAAAGTAACTTACCTTGGGAATAGAAATTCTATATATGTATATTATTCTCTTGAAATAAATGTTCATATTCTATTTTTGCACCATAGGACTAGGAAATTATTTATTTCGATGTACCTCAGAGATTTTGTGGTTTCAAGCAGAATTTAAATTAATCTTGCTTTTTGATAAAATGTAGTGTACACTTCATGGTACCTTAAAATATATCATTTTACCATTGCGTTAAATGATGGTATAGTGGGGAATTCACTACATATATTCACAAAACGTAAGCATGCTTAATAATTCATTTTCTAGGGACAGGGATTTATGCAAGTGATACTGCACATACCTTGCAAGCATAAGCCCCAAGTTCAATCTCTGGCACCACTAAAATAATATATAGATAAACAATCAAACAAACTTTCTAAATGCTCAAATATGTGTGTATAGTGTGTGTACCATTTTTCATCTAAAAGTGATAAATCATGTGTTACATACATATATAAGTGGGTATCACATGTAATATAACTAGTAGTCATATATTTGTAATTCTCTAGATTATTTTAGAAAAAAGCAGAGGATCCTATAGGAATTTTGATAAAATTTTTAAATGACATGCCACAAAAGCATTCCTAAGAAATCAAACATGCAAAGACATTTTCAACTTTTTCTGTCATCAGGTAAATACAAATTGATAAAAGTAATTCATTAATCAATTGGATAAATACCAAATCGGATATCAACCAAATAAATAATTATAATTAAATTATACTTTATAACATCCCAAAATAGGAATTAAATAAAACTCTCAAACACTCTTACTAAAGAGGATTGCAAAAGATAGGGATTTATCTTTGAGATCAACAATTAAATTACAAGTTAAATAAATTATATGATGCTGTTATTTTCTCAGTATATATGTAAGATAATTGTTTATCTAGGTTTTCAAAACAAATGTATCATAGGCAAAATTAATTTAAATTCCTTCCATTTGAGGCTTAAATTATGTCTTATGTAATTAAAATTATTGCTGGCCATTGTGGCTCATATGTGTAAACCCAGCACTCAGGAGGCATAGGCAGGAGGATCGCTGAGTTTGAGGCTTCTCTGGGCTACATAGTGAGATCAGGGCCAGCCTGAACTACAAAGTGAGACCCTGTCTAAAAAGAAAAAAAAAATATATATATATATATATTAAAACATTATAGTGTATAAGTGAGAATAACTATTGATAATAGCAACAAATCTCTAATATAGCAGAATAATACTTAGTATACAAAATAGTTAATAATGTCAATATGATAGCAAATATGAATTAGGAAGAAGACAATAAAAATTCACTAATGTAAAAATTGGAGTACGTAGAAGTAAAAAATGTAGGAACCTGAAATGTAATAAAAGTATTGTCAAACTATAATGAAAATTTGATTGAAATATCAATATTTTCAACAAATGTTTTAATATCTAGTATGCATAAAGAACATGAAATAAGAAAAAATACAAAATGGACTTGCAAATTAAGAATAGAACAATATAGTAGAACTATTCTATACTGTACATGGAGATGTTCTGTGTCACTATTAACCTGATTTATGCAAATTAAAACAAGAAGATAATATATCAAAGCTATCAACTAAAAAAACCAACCTTGTGTGCTGAATAATATCCCGGATTTTCAAAGGGAAATACATTCATCTATTGCCCTCTTTACTTGATTAAATAATCTAGTATTATTCAATTAAACCAGTATGTACCTAATTAAATACTGCAATTTTATCAAATTCCAAATGAGATCAAAACTGGCATAATGGCTATATGTCAGGTTTCTCAAGAGAGATGAAAACAATAGGATGTGTACAGAGAAATAAATAAATTAGAGCAGCTTTATTAGGACAACGGGTTCATGTAATTATGGATGCTGGGAAGCCTGCAACTCAGGCCTTCTGTAAGAGAGCGGTTGGAATATTGGCAGCACGATTCTGTGTAAGGCCAGAGTCTGAACTCAGGCAACTTCTGGTAAGGTGTGAAGTGTGGAAGGTTCGGAACGCTGCTGCGTGAAGCAGGAGAGTGGAGTCCAGCTGTCAGAGAGAGTGAGATGAGCTTTTCTGTCACTGCTTTGCTTTCTTTCTTTGCTCTGCTCGTCCTAATCAGTCACGTGCTGTCTCCCCAACACCAAGGGCAGACCTTGGATTTACAAAGTTCCCTCACAGCCACACCTCAGAAGTGTCGGTCTCTTGGGAACTATTCAATCTGCACAAATGACACCTCAATTTAATGTGTAAATACAATATTATTATAATGATATGATTATAGTGAAAAGTATTTGTAATATAAAAATTAATTATTACTAAGGGCATATATAAACAGATAAGGATCTTTAAAATTAAAAACCAGAAGGTGATGTGTTAAAAAGATGGTAATATATAGCATGATATGAGCTTAAAATTAATAAGAACCCAGAACACTATATATAAATCAAATATCATACTTAATATTTTAATAGGTATATTAAAGTGTATAATAAAATGTGAGGGGCCGGAGGGTTAGCTCAGTGGTTCTGGCGCCTGCCTCACAAGCATAAGGACCTGAGTTCGATCCCCGGTTACCCATATAATGCTGGGCGTGGTGGCTCATGCCTGTAATCCCAGCACTCGGGAGGCAGAGACAGGAGGATTGCTGAGTTTGCAGCGGCTTGCCTGGGCACCATAGTGAGCTCAGGGCCAGCCTGAACTACAAAGTGAGACTCTGTCTCCAAAAAAAAGCAAAAAAAAAAAAAAAAAATGTGAGGAAGATCTGTGGAGAAAGGTTAAAATTAAATTCATAGAACAAAATTATTTATTAGATTTCAAATAATAATCATACAAGTAAGCTAACTATTTTCTCATTGAAAAGTCTAAATTAAAAAGGAAAAGAGCAAAATAATTTTCTAGAATGCTATTCTACACTTTAAACTCATATAAATTTATAGAATTTTATAATAAAAATAACTTGCAAGACTTGAGAAAACTGCATATAATCCTGAAAAACAACCAAACTCATGAACAGAGTAAACAAAGAAAGGTTACAAGAAAAAACAGCAAATAATGATCAAATACATGAATATCTAGTGAACATGAACTGAAACATAAATAAAATAGCAAAATATTCAGAATATTAAAGTGTGCAGTTTTCAGGATGTAGACTGATAGGTCTCACCATGATTCAATAATCTTTAATAAATTTCAATCAAGTAAAAGTATGTTCCAACAATGCAATATGACTCAAAGTAAATTTAAAGGGCCGGAGGGTTAGCT
>PVIC010054592.1:0-11492 GCA_004025085.1 Thryonomys swinderianus | reverse complement strand
CGCCGCGAACTCAGCAATCCTCCTGTCTCTGCCTCCCGAGTGCTGGGATTACAGGTGTGAGCCACCACGTCCGGCATTGTGGTATGTGGTGTTGATTGTTGTTGGGTGTGTCTCCACGCCCAGCAGTATATGTGGTTACCGGGGATCGAACTCAGGTCCTTGTTCTTGCGAGGCAGGCGCCGGAACCACTGAGCTAACCCTCTGGCCCCCCACCAGGCCAATCTTAACCTGTTTGTTAATAGTACCTGAAACCCTCTGCACTGAGTTACATCCCTAGCTTTTAAAAACATTTTTTTTAAACTTTGAGATAAGCTATTACTAAGTCACTTAAATTGTGAAGGTTAGGGTCAAACTCTAGTCTCTTCCTCCTGATTCCTCCTTCCTCTGTCTCCCAGATTGCTGGGGTTATAGGTGTGTGCTCCCACCTTTGGCTAAAAAAAGTCTAATTCTGAAACTACATTTTAACTTTTCCCTCCCATTGCTATTAGTGTGTCAGAACTTAGTTTAAATCCACCAGGAATGTAACGTGTTTCTTTTCTCCTTTTTTTTTTTTTTGTTTCTGTTTTGGAGACAGGGTCTCACTTTGTAGTTCAGGATTATCCTGACCTCACTATGTAGCCCAGGCTAGCCTTGAACTCACAGCAGTTCTCCTGCCTCTGCCTCCTGCGTGTTGGGATTACAAGTGTAAGCCACCACATCTAGCATTTTGGTGTGTGGTACTGATTGCTAGTGGGCCTGAGGTCCACTAACAGGTCCAGCATTATGGTATATGGCTATTGGGATCGAAGTTGGGACCTTGCATTTACTTGCAAGGCAGCTGCCAGAACCACTAAGCTAAATCTATGGCCTGTAACATGTATTTCTTAAAGCTCTGAGTCATTCCTCACAATGGTCAGTGTACTGACCATTGATTTTTTTTTTTTTTTGCACTACAAGGGATTGAACTTGAGACTTTGTGCTTGTCAGGCAGGTGTGGAAGCATTGAGCTACAACTTGGCCCACTGACTATTGATTATTAAAATGCACTGCTGAGAAGCTGTGTATGCTGGTGTGTCCTGTAATCTCAGCAGTGTGGGAGGCTGAGACAGGAGGATCACAAATTTGAAAGTTTACTGACTTAGTAACATACTGTCTCAAAAGAAAAAAAACTCAGATGTTGGAAGAAACACTTAAGTCTTCATTTGTTTTTGGTACTTGGAAATTGAATGTAGGGCCACACACATGTTAAGTCCCTGCTTTATACCTGAGCCACACCCTCAGTCCCCAAATTAAATCTTTTTAGACAAAGTCCCACTGTGTTGGAGAGGTTAGCCTTGAACTTCCTATGTATTCCAGGCTGGCCTAAAACTCATGGCAATCCTGGTTCAGTCTCCTAGGGGCTGGGATTTAAGGTGTGCTCTACTATGCTTGGCTCCAAACTTTCAAGTTTTAAGCCATCCAGGCATTATTGATTTCTGACAGTCATATATATTGTAACTCATTTACTTCTGTTTTCTTGGGAAACACTCTAATATAAGTAAAAAGATGTTTCACTGTAGAAAAGTATGCCTGAAGGTGAATTAATAAGTTACTTGGTATTTTGGAATAGGTAATCTCAGCCAGGAAAGGAGAGTTTGAAACTGGATTTGAAAAAGGAGGACAAACCAGAGAACATGCAATGTTGGCAAAGACAGCAGGTGTAAAGCACTTAATTGTGCTCATTAATAAGATGGATGATCCAACAGTAAATTGGAGCAATGAAAGGTAAGCATAGATGTCACTGTGTTTTAAATAATTTAGAATAAGGGATGCTCTCTTACTGTGTATGTATTTCACTGGAATTTTTCTAAATCTTAGGAAACTAGAGTTCATTTGGTTGACATTTAATTGAGTTACATATAATTATTCATAGATACGAAGAATGTAAAGAGAAGCTAGTGCCATTTTTGAAAAAGGTTGGCTTCAATCCCAAAAAGGACATTCATTTTATGCCCTGCTCAGGACTCACTGGAGCAAATCTCAAAGAGCAATCAGATTTCTGTCCTTGGTACATGTAAGTGACCTTTCATTTCTCTTAATATGTTTTAATCAATAGTTTAGAAAAATAGCGGCTATAATCTTAGCTTAAAGAAGTGATAGCAAGATCTTTGTGCTTAGCCCCCGTCTACCTGGCACCATGGAATACAGCCATCATACCTGGGCCTCACACACGCTAGACCAGCCTTTAACCCTGAGCTAGGCACTCCTAGGCTCCTTTGCCCATTTTTACTGGGGTTGATTTTTTATGAGTTAGGACAAACTTAGGGGTGCTCTACCACTGAGTTACACCCCAGCCCTTCTTAAATTTTATTTAGAGACAGTCTCACCAAGTTGCCCAGGGTGACCTCAAACTTGAAAATCCTTCTTTGCCTCATAAGTGGCTGGGATTACAGGCATGCCCCACTTATATCTGGGTCTTGAGTCTTAAAGCTTTCTATGTACTATATATAAGTACTGTATCAGATACACAATTAGTAAGGTTTTTTTTTCCATTTTCTGTAAGTTATATCTTTGTCACTTTTTTTTCTGTTGGTGTTGGGAATTCAATCTGGAACCTTACATATTCTAAATAGAATCTAACTGAGCTATCATTTTTCACTGTTTTTTTGTTTTTATTGTGTTCCATGTTTGAACCCAGAGCCTTATGCGTGCTAGGCAAGTACTCTCCTACTGACCTTTATCACCAACCCTGCTTTTGTTTTACTTTTCTTCTGTTTTTGAGGACTGGAGATTGGACCCCACTTTATCTCCATCCCATTAGTATATTTTATTTTGGAGCAGGGTTCTCTCATTAAGGTATCATGCTGGCCTTAAACATGTAATCCTACTATCTTAGCCTTGAGAGAAGCTGAGATTACAGGTATGCACCACTATGCTCAGCTGCAAAAGGTTTTAATTTTAATGAGATCCAGTTTATGTATTTTTCCCTTTTGTAGATGGTTTTGTATCATACCTAAAATACTGCCTGATTCAACCAAGATCAAGATCAATCCTGTATTTTCTAATATAATTTTTTAGCTTTTACATTTGTATATATGCTTCATTTGAATTTTTTATGTAAAGTGTAAGATAAAGTCTGTGGGTTTATTTATTTATTTTTTTTGAGACAGGGTCTTGCTTTGTAGTTCAGGCTGGCCCTGAGCTCACTATGTAGCCCAGGCAAGCCTCGAACTCAGCAATCCTCCTGTCTCTGCCTTCCGAGTGCTGGAATTACAGGCGTGAGCCACCACACCCGGCACTGTGGTATGTGGTATTGACTGCTGGTGGGCGTGAGTCACCAAGCCCAGCATTGTATGTGGTTCAAACTCAGGACCTTGCACTTGCGAGGCAGGCACCGGAACCACTGAGCTAAATCTCTGGCCCCTGTGGGTTTATTTTGCATGTGCATATATATATATGTTCATGCATAATTTATCGACAGATTTTTTTGTATGAAATTGGATTGGCATCCTCACTGAAAATCAAATAACCACAAATGTAAAAGATTATTTCTGGGCCCACAGTTCTCTTTTTTTTTTTCTTTTTTGAGACAGGGTTTTGCTCACCATGCCTAGCACTGTGGTATGTGGTACTGATTGCTGGTGGGGATGAATCACCACACCCAATATTATTGTATGTGGTTACCAGGGAACTTGGGACCTTGTGCTTGCTAGGCAGGTGCCAAACCACTGAGCTAAATCTCCGGCCCCACTAGTCTCTTCTTAATGGTCTCTGTGATCATCCTAGGCCAAAATTATGGTCCTTTTAAACAGTCTTGATTATTATTATAGTAGCTTTGAAATTTCAAATCATAAAGTGTACATTCTTCCATTTTTATTCACATGGAAACTGAAGGGACTCAGCCTGAGTCCCTTCAGTTTCCATGTGAATATTAGGATAAGCTTCCAAGTTCTGTATAACACGCAGCTGGACAATGTTACGTTACCCCATTCAAATAAAGAAGAATTTTTTTATGTAATTGTGATTTTTGAGTTAATAAAAATTAAATTTCAGAGTCCATAAAAACTAGATAAGCAAATAATCAACATTAACATTTGGGGCATTTGCTAATATTTTTTCTAAATTTAATAAGTTTATGGGGGGAGTTCTATGATACCAAGTTATTTTAGTGTATTTTTAGCTTTGTAAAGAAAGGTGATGAAATGGGAGCCAGATGTGGCACCTTCCTGTATCCCAGTACTTGGGAGGCTGATGCAGGAAGATCACTGTGAGTTCAAGGCCAACCTGCAGTACAGAATTAGACTGTGTCAAAAAAAAAAAAAAATGATGAAATGGGTACTAAATTGAGTCTAAACAGTATATGGGTAAGTTAAAAAATGTTATAGCCACCTTTTTTTGTTTAATTTATAGTCCTGTAACTTCTTAAAATTTTTATATTTATGTTGTTGACTTTCTGTAATGTATATTATTATGTTCTCAGTGGATTACCATTTATTCCATATCTGGATAACTTGCCAAACTTCAATAGATCAGTTGATGGACCAGTCAGGCTGCCAATTGTGGATAAGTACAAGGTACTCAAAATATTAAATTGGATTTTATGAGAGGTGAAGTTAATTTTGTGTTTTTTGTTCCTAATCATGAAATGATTTTATTAACAATATATCATACCTTTTTAATGGCTGTATATTAATTACTTTGTGGTATAGATAGACTATAATTGTATTTGGCAAATTTTATTTTTCACCTGTTTCCCAGGGAGCCAGTGGTTATTTTTTATGTGATAAACTCAAACCTGTGAAACTGCTGGGCTCAATGATTTTTAAAGATGATGGTTATTGATAAATAGCCTTACAAAGGAATAATGTGCTGGCCAGACATAAATGACCGTGCCTGTAATCCCAGCTATTTGGAAGGCCAAGACAGGAGGATTATCTAGGCCGTTTAGATAGCTTTAGTGCTCCCTGGGTTCAATCACACAGTACAGGAGAGGAGGGAGGGTTCTGCTAATTTGTAATACCAGAAGCTGCATATAAATGCTAATATTATAAATGTAGAGGTACTGGGGACTATGACTTGTGCATGTTAGACAGGTACCTTGTCACTGAGGTATGCTTCTAGCCCCTCTTAGATATCAGCCTTTTAAAAAATTAACTTTGTTGTTTTTCACTGAATTTTCAACTTCCTTTTTTTAAGTTTTACAGTATCAATTTCTATCATGTTTTTGACCTTTTTTTTTTACTCCATTCTAAAGTTCTGAAGAGGTATTTTCCTCCTAGGTTTATATATAGGGAAACAGGTTCAGAGCCCAGGAGAACATGAATTTGTACAAATAATTCATATTTCTCAAACATAAAGTTCCTGTTTTTTTAAATCATGCTTTTTTAAATTTGAGCCATCTTTAGTATTATTGTACATATGCTTATGGCACAAATTATCACAGAGCATTTGTTACCTTAATTTTAATCTTAAGTATTCAACCACTTTGACCTAATGATTATCCTTTATAGTAAGCACTATACAGTTTCTCTTTGCATTACTTCCATAATAAAAAACAGTAATAAAAGTTTGCAATTTTTTTTTAATTTTAAATTTGAACAGGATATGGGCACTGTGGTCCTGGGAAAGCTGGAATCAGGATCTATTTGTAAAGGCCAGCAGCTTGTGATGATGCCAAACAAGGTAAAAATTAGTAATTTTTTTCTCACATAGATTTTTCTATTGAATAGTAACAGAACTGGTTTTTTTCAAAACAAACTACAACTATTCAAAAACTTAGGAATTTCCATTAAAACAAACCCTGCTTTTTTTTTGTTTTGAGACAGGGTCTCACTTTGTAGTTCAGGCTGGCCTTGAGCTCACTGTGTAGCCCAAGGCAAGCCTTGAACTTAGCAGTCTTCCTGCTTCTGCCTCCTGAGTGCTGGGATTATAGGCCTGAGCCACTATGCCCAGCATTGAGGTTTGTGGTACTGATTGCTGGTGGTCATGAGTCGCCACACCCAGTATTGCCATATGTGGTTACCTGGAGTAGAACCAGGGACCCCTGCACTTGCTAGGTGGGCGCCAGAAGCACTGAGCTAAATCTCTGGCCCAAACTCTGCTTCTTAAAGTAGTGATTTATGTTTTATTGATGGAGTATGAAATGTGAAAAGGAACATATGCTGTTTGTTATTCATTAACAAATAGGTCAACAGTAACACCATGCTAGAGCAAAAGTTGCAATGTAAAGAAGACCCTCATCTCTGTTATGTAATAAGGCAGGTAAATACGACATTTAGAATCCTCAAGTGGCTTCTTCAGTTAACAGATTAGTAAGAGCCAGAGAGGAAAACTCAGGTTTAAACATGGGGTAGTAAGTTCTGTGTATGTGCACATGTATATGTGTGTACTTAGCTACCTTAACCACATGCATATATAGTTGGAATTTTATGTGCTTCTATACCATAAAACAGTTTATCAAAGGTATGCCCTTAATTTTAGAGCAGAGAATTTACCTTTATTTCAAGTGATTTTAAATCCTTTTTGGCTTATCATAATTTATTCACCATTGGCATTTTATTAAAACATATAAAAAATTGCTGTAAATTGTTTGTTTGTTGCGGTACTGGGGATTAAACTCCGGTCCTTGTGCATCCAAGGTTGGCTTGGTACCACTTGAGCTAAATCCCCAGCCCTTCAGTTTATTGTTTTGTATTGTCTTGATTGCTCAGTTGCTGATATTTGCAGGTGATCTGAACAGGTATGCACTGCCAATGTAACTTTTTCCTCAAAATGAGACCCATTAATCTGTAGAACCTCTATGCAACAAAAATAGATCTGAAGAGGGGGCCAGAGGATTAGCTCAGTGGTTCCAGCGCCTGCCTCGCAAGTGCAAGGTCCTGAGTTCGATCCCCAGTAACCACATATAATGCTGGGCGTGGAGACTCACGCCCACCAACAATCAACACTGCATACCACAGTGCCGGGCGTGGTGGCTCACGCCTGTAATCCCAACACTCGGGAGGCAGAGGCAGGAGGACTGCTGAGTTCGAAGCTTGCCTGAGCTACATAGTGAGCTCAGGGCCAGCCCGAACTACGAAGCCAGACTCTGTCTCAAAAAAAAACAAAGTAGATCTGAAGAAAAGCCTGATTTTTTTCCACTTTGTAGTTCACAAGGGCCCAAGTTCGATCCTGAGTGCCACAATAAAACAACAACACCAAGAGGCTGGAAAATTGAGAATAGGGAGTGATTGCTTATAAAAGATATTCAGGTGATGAAGATATTTTGTAACTAGATAATGTCAGTGGTTATACAATGCTGTACATATACTAAATGTTGCTGAATTAAATCCTGTAAAATTGTTTAAGAAGGAAATTCAACAAAAACAGATTCTCTATAGGCAAGTGAAGTGTTTGCCTAGGTTATTTCTACAGATGGAGAGCCTCGCATTCCACAGAAAGTTGTTATCTGTGGTAGCTGTCATTTTGTACTAATTATGGAGCAGAAGTACAGTATCATGGAGTTGTTAATCAAGCCTTCAAACAGTTCAGATCCAGTTTAATAGAGCTAGAGCATTTTAAGAGATAGCTGCTAAAATAGTAGCTATTTAAAAATTAGTAAAGTCATCCTACTAGATGGGAGAAAATATTTAAGTTAAGTATATGATAAAGGCCTAATATGTAAAGAACTCAACAAAGTAACTCCAAAACAACTAGATTAAAAAATGGCCAAAAGACTGGAATAGACATTTCTCCAAAGAGATAAAAGATGGCTGGCAAGCAAATAAAAAGACACTAAGAGCTCGATAGGTAGTTTTAACTCCAGCATTCTGGGAGGCAGAGGCACGATCACAAATTTGAGCTCGGTCTAGGGAATTTAGTGATTAGGAAGACTCTATCTAAAAATTAAATATTGAAAAAAGGGTTAGGGATATAGTTCATTGTGAAGGCTCTGAGTACAGTTCCCAGTACTGCAAAAAATAAAGGAAGAAAAAAATAGAGACTTGGCTGGTGAGAAATGGAAGTCAAAACCGCAATGATAAAAACACCTCAGACTTTGACCACTTCTGTCGGTAAATAAGCCAGGTAGGGTGGTACATGCCTATAATCCTAGCATTTAGTCTGTGAGGCAGGAGAATCTGTATGAGTTCAAAGGTATATAGCAAGACCCTGTGTCAAAAAACCAGGAATTAAAAATTAAAAATGTTGGGCCAGAGATTTAGCTCAGTGGTTCCCAAACCTGCCTAGCAAGCATAAGGTCCCTGGTTCAATCCCCAGTAACTGCATACAGCAGTACTGGGCATGGTGACTCACCCCCTCCAGCAAGCAGTACCACATACCACAGTGCCAGGCATGGTGGCTCACACCTGTAATCCCATCAACTTGGGAAGCAGAGCCAAGAAGATTGCTGTGAGTTTGAGGCTTGCCTGGGCTACATGGTGAGCTCAGGGCCAGCCTAAACTACAAAGCAAGACCCTGTCTCTTAACATTTTTTTTTTTTTTAAGAGACAGGGTCTCACTGGGCTAGAGGGTTAGCTCAGTGGTTCTGGCACCTGCCTCGCAAGCGCAAGGCCCTGAGTTGGATCCCCCGTAACCACATACAATGCTGGGCGTGGTGACTCAAGCCCACCAGCAATCAATAGCACCATACCACAGGGCGTGGTGGCTCATGCCTGTAATCCCAGCACTCCGGAGGCAGAAACAGGAGGATTGCTGAGTTTGAGGCTTGCCTGGGCTACATAGTGAGCTCAGAGCTAGCCT
The DNA here is from genome assembly GCA_004025085.1 of Thryonomys swinderianus. Taxonomy (NCBI): domain Eukaryota; kingdom Metazoa; phylum Chordata; class Mammalia; order Rodentia; family Thryonomyidae; genus Thryonomys; species Thryonomys swinderianus. The sequence goes on along the minus strand of PVIC010054592.1, from coordinate 2,795 downwards.
GAACTACAAAGTGAGACCCTGTCTCAAAAAAAAAAAAAAGAGACAGGGTCTCGCTTCATGTTGAGGATGTGAAGAAGTTGAACTCTAGTATATTTGTAGTAGTGTGCCACTGCCATCGAAAACAGTATAGCAATTCCTCATAAAATTGAAGATAGAATTTCTATAACTACCATTTTTTAATATATTCCTAAGAAAGTTGGAAGCAGAGTCTCAGATATGTTTATAGCCGTTTTTATATCAGAATTGCTCTACAGTATCCAAATGGTGGATCATCTGTCAGTGGATAAATATGCATTGTACCAGGGAGTATTTCTCAGCCTCATAAGATTTAAACACAACATGAGTGAACTTTGATTCTATGTTAAGTAGAATAACTCAGTCATAAAAAGACTGATACTTTCAGGATTCTTACACATATGATATTCCTAGAAAGAATACTGTTTCTTGGGCTTATTGGAAATAAAGAGTTGTTTGAGTATAGCTTTTTGGAAGAGGGAAAGAATGCGTTTTTGTTTTTTGTTTTTTTAAGACAGGGTCTCACTTTGTAGTTTAGGCTGGCCCTGACCTCACTATATAGTCCAGCCAAGCCTCGAACTCAGCAATCCTGCTGCTTTTGCCTCTTGAGTGCTGGAATTACAGGCATGAGCCCCCATGCCAGGCAAGAATTCACTTTCGGAGAGTGGTTGAACAACAGTGTGAATGAATGTACTATGATTGAACTATATACTTATAATGATTAAGATATTAAATTTTATGTATTTTTTACCATAAGGTATAAAATTGCTACTAGGTAGTAGAGCACATGCTTAGGCATATATGGAGCTCTGGTTTGAATTCCCAGCAAACACATAAGAAAAGGAAAACTTTGGGCCGGAGGGTTAGCTCAGTGGTTCCGGCACCTGTCTTGCAAGCGCAAGGTCCTGAATTCCATCCCGGGTAACCACATACAATGCTGGGCGTGGAAACTCAGGCCCACCAGCAATCAATACCACATACCACAGTGCTGGGCGTGATGGCTCACGACTGTTATCCCAGCACTCGGGAGGCAGAGGCAGGAGGATTGCTGAGTTCGAAGCTTGCCTAGGCTACATAGTGAGCTCAGAGCCAGCCTGAACTACAAAGCGATACGCTGTCTCAAAAAAAAAAAAAAAAAGGAAAGGAAAACTTAAATTAGGTTTTATATTTAAATTATTTTGGGAAATCAGCAGACACTTGTGACTTGTAACTCTTTAGTAAACATTCATTTCTGGGTCACTGTATTTTGTAACTCAACGAGTATGTCAGAAAATCTCTAATCTTGTTTCCTTTTTAAGCACAACGTGGAAGTTCTTGGAATACTTTCTGATGATGTAGAAACAGATTCTGTAGCCCCTGGTGAAAACCTCAAAATCAGGCTGAAAGGAATTGAAGAGGAGGAGATTCTTCCAGGATTCATACTCTGTGATCCTAATAATCTCTGTCACTCTGGACGCACATTTGATGCCCAGGTAAACAAGTTACCACAGTTGTCATGAGTGTTAATATTTATATTTAAATTAGAATTTCAGGGCCTTTTCTATTCAATACTGGTGACATGCCATTTAACTACATTGGGGAGACTGAAATATATAAACCATTTGTATATCACAACCATGATGTATATTTCACATAGTCTTGTAGCACAGGTGCTAATTGGATAGGGAGTACCTTTCATAAATGATCTGATGATAAAATTTATAGTATCTAATACTTGGTTTTTTTTTTGGAGACAGGGTCTTGCTTTGTAGTTCAGGCTGATGCTGAGCTCACTCTGTAGCCCAGTCAAGCCTCAAACTCAGCATCCACCTGCCTCTGCCTCCCAAGTGTTGGGATTACAGGCCTGAGCCACCAGCCACCATGCCCAGCACTGTGGTGTGTGGTATTGATTGCTGGTGGGCGTGAGTCACCACGCCCTGTATTGTTGTATGTGGTTACCAAGATAGAACCAGAGACCTTGTGTTTGCTAGGCAGGCACCAGAACCACTGAACTAAATCTCCAGCTGTCTCATACTTATTTTGAAAAAGCAGATTTTTGAGAAATGGGAGAACAGTTCCAGTGATTAAGCCCAGGGCCTTCCCACTGAGCTATATCACTAGTCTCTTTTTTTGAGACAGAATTCCCCTGAGTTGTCCTCACAGGCTTTGAACTTGGCAGTCCTTCTGTCTTAGCCTCGAAGAGTGCTGGGATTACAGACCTGTGCCACTACATGTGGGTTAAAAACATATTAATGGTAAGGGTATCACTGTTTGAAATCTCCTTCAGTTTGAATAGAGCACAGTATATTTAAGAGGTCATGGTCTGTTCACTTCCCTGACAGAAAATCACACACACATTTCTCCATGTTACTAACAGTCTGAGGTCTCTGGGAGAGTGACAGAGCAACTCTCACTCAGTCACAAGTGATTTGTGTAGTTAACACAATTTTTTTTTTTGAGACAGGGTCTCGTTTTGTAGTTCAGGCTGGCCCTGAGCTCACTATGTAACCCAGGCAAGCCTGGAACTCAGCAATCCTCCTGTCTCTGCCTCCTGAGTGCTGGGATTATAGGCATGAGCCACCATGCCCGGCACTGCGGTATGTGATGCTGATTGCTGGTGGGCATGAGTCACCATGCCCAGCATTGTTGTATGTGGTTACCGGGGATTGAACTCAGGATCTTGCGCTTGCAAGGAAGGTGCCAGAACCACTGAGCTAAATCTCTGGCCCAACACAATTTTTGAGTCCTTTTTTTTTTTTTTTTGAGACAGGGTCTCACTTTGTAGTTCAGGCTGGCCCTGA
>PVIC010054591.1:0-11473 GCA_004025085.1 Thryonomys swinderianus | reverse complement strand
CATTGTACTGGCAAAGAAACAGATCTGAGGATCAGTGGAATAGATTAGAAGATCCAGAAACAATGCCAGATACACTAAGCCACCTCATCTTTGACAAAGCAGCCAAACATCCTCAATGGAGGAAAGAGAGCCTCTTTAATGGTGCTGGAAAAACTGGGTTTCAACCTGGGTGCCTCTTACTAGTGGAATCAAGGTGTTTGTCTTTTTATGACTGGCTGTTTACATGTAGCATAATCAAGGCCTATTGGTTTTGTAGCTTGTACCAGAATTTCCTTCCTTTATACAACTTAATAATACTCCATTGTGTGTTCCTTTGTGATTTTTCCGCCCATATTTATTGTTTCTAACCACTTCTGACTTAATAATTTGCATTTGTATGTGACAGTTTTAATACCCAAAGTCCCTGGGCATCTGGATCTGCTGTATTCTGTTGGGTTCCCTTCATGGTCATGTGCTCATTTTGGGATTCAGAAATTTTACTTCTGAGCTTGCCACAGATTGACTAAGTATCCGGGAATCCTAAGGCTTATCCCAAGGAGGATTTTAATTTGCTCAGTAAAGAGCATTATGGGATTGGTTAGCCTTTCAGAACATCAGAATTTCAGGTGGGCTGCACCTCACAAACCCCCAGGCTGTTTAGGAAAGTCAGAGTTTCTTGTTTGCTGGTCTCAGCTTTCCCCCTGCCCTCCTGCATTCTCTCTCCATTCTCTTTTGTACTGCCCCTTCTTTCCATTTTCCATTTTGCCTTTCATCCTTCCTTTTATATATTTCCTCCTCCTTGTTCCCTATAGTGCCTTGTCTGGCTACTGGAGATTTTTCTTTGTCTTTAGAATTCTGAAATTTCATATTATATGTCTGTTTCATCCATTTTGAAAAACCCAGGCATTATTTCTTCATGTATTGTTATTTCCTCTCATCTTCAATATTATCTTTCTTGAGTTCCTTTATTTTTATTTATTTATTTATTTATTTATTTATTTTGAGATAGGGTCTCGCTTTGTAGTTCAGGTTGGCCCTGAGCTCACTATGTAGCCCAGGCAAGCCTTGAACTCAGCAATCTCCTGTCTCTGTCTCCCAAGTGCTAGGATGACAGGTGTGAGCCACCACGCCTGGCATGGAGTTCCTTTATTTTTTATCCCTTATGGGTCTTAATCCTTTTTGCTGTAAAATAGATTTTCCTTCCATTAAACTGTACTTAGCAGCAGCATTTTGGGGAATCAGTTTTTTTTTGTTGTTTGTTCTTTTTGTTGTTGTTGTTTTGAGATAGGGTCTTGCTGTGTAGTTCAAGCTATGTAATCCAAAATGTCATCAAACCCATAATGATCCTCCTGCCTCAGCCTCCCAAGTGCTGGGGAATCGCTTTTGCAGTCTGGTAATTCCTTTATCTTTAATTCACTCTTTTTACCTTTGTCTTATCAGCAAAATTGTTAAATATGTTTTTTAAAAATTAAAATCATACTGCTGCTTTTAAAAAGTTCTCTTTGGTTATTTTTCAGATGTGTTTCATTTCTTCATAGTTTCATGTTTTTTGCCTTATTGTATTCAATTACTCAGTAGTTTTTTTTGTTTTGTTTTGTTTTGTTTTTGAGACAGGGTCTCGCTTTGTAGTTCAGGCTGGTCCTGAGCTCACCATGTAGCCCAGGCAAACCTCCAACTCAGCAATCCTCCTGCCTCTGCCTCCCGAGTGCTGGGATGACAGGCGTGAGCCACCACGCCCGGCACTGTGGTATGTGGTATTGATGGCTGGTGGGCATGAGTCTCCATGCCCAGCATTGTATGTGGTTACCGGGGATCGAACTCAGGACATTGTGCTTGCGAGACAGGCGCTGGAACCACTAAGCTAAATCTCCAGCCCAGTAGTTTTTTTTCTTTAATAGCATATAATTTCTATTTTGATTCTAGTAACTCAACTGCATGTGGTATTAGCAGGTCTGTGCAATGTGTTCTGCTGACTCTATTTATAGTGCCTGGATTTTTAAAATGTAATTTGCATTTTTAAAAATTATGAAACATCACTTTTTGGAACTTTACCTGTGGGAATTCTGTGGTCTGTTTGGAGAGTTTATTCTTTCATAGGGGATTTACATTTGTGTAAAAGAAAAAATGTATTGCTTTAAATTATTTTGTGACTCGGATTTTGGGGGAAGGTGAGGAGAGAGTGTCATGTAGAGTATGTATGGACCCCCATGGGGGACATGACTTCTGATCACAGATTATCAAGGAGCTAATTTTATCCTCTGTTTCATTTCAAAGTCAAGAGACACGGTTACGTTGCCCTCCCTTTGCAGAGTGAACTTTCTTCTTGCCTCCAGGCTTCATGGAGGTACCTATCCTGCCTTCTCTCTGGATAGATGTCCAAGAGCTTCCTCCCAGGACCTCTTTCCCATACCCACCTTGCCAGGGGTTAAGACCAAAAGCTGTGGGTGTTAGCAATGTAAAAAATGCCTTAAGGTCGCTATTGATTTCACTTCCAGCATCACTTTCTATTGGCTCAGTGTTCTCCTTTTACTGTTACCATCTGGAATTTCCCTTTTGATTGCTTATAGCTCAGTGATTTTTTTATAAGCATGTCTTTTTTGTGTAGTATAGAATCTTTAGGCATTTATTTGGAGTTCAGAACATGTTACCTGTTATATTGATGGGAAGGGAAATTCTGAACGTTTGAAATGCTGCCAGGTCTCAGCAATATTGGAAATAATATCACTGCAGTGTTCATAAGTAAGGAGAGAGGAGAGCCTGGTCTGGAGTGGACTAATGGCATTAGTAGTTTCACTCATCCAAGGATTTACTTTCATTTTCTTTTTTCTTTTTGCTTGTTTTGTGAGACAGGGTCCACTAAGGACTAAGGGTCCACAGTCTCATCTTAAACTCATTATGTAGCTCAGGCTGGCCTCAAACTTGCAGTGATTCTCCTGACTTGGCCCCCTGAGTGCTGGGGTTGCAGGGAACATCAGTACCACTGTGTGTGGTTCAATCCAAGGGCTTTTTCAACTTACTGTGTCTCTAGGAAAAGGCTAAAGGCCATGGTAGCATTGTGAGACTCAAGGGAATGTTTTACTTTCCAAAACATGATCTCCATTTTCATAATCTGATCTTTCCCATTCTTTGTTTTTGTTTTGAGACAGGGTCTCGCTTTGTAGTTCAGGCTGGCCCTCAGCTCACTATGTAGCCCAGGCAAGCCTGGAACTCAGCAATCCTCCTGTCTCTGCCTCCCAAATGATGGGATTACAGGCGTGAGCCACCACGCCTGGCGATCTTTCCCATTCTTAACTGCCACAATCCCTTCTCAATTTGTTTGATTAAGCTGGAATCACCTGGCTGCTCCTTGGATGCAAAAGGTCAGAAAACTAGGTTCAGAGGCCTTCCAGATGTTAGGAAATGTTGAGATAACTCCCAGGAAAAATTTTTGGGAAGCAAGGCCTAGTTTTTCAGGTTCACTTTATTCAAATGTTAGAGTATTTGAGGAAAATGACAGTTTAATATCAAAAACAGACTAAAAGCAACTGGTAGATTTATTAGAGGATAGTAGAATAAGGAATCTATTAAACATACTGTTTTCATGGAGTTAACTAATTTTGATATTCTTGCTTTCACTGTATAGCAGATCAACATAGGACTCAAGAAGTATATAGTTTGAAAGTTTGAAATGTCTCTAGAGCATTTTTTCAGCTGTGCCATTATTTATCTCTTGTGCCTTTTTTCTAATAGGATGAGCTTGTGTTACAGTAGAGAAAAGCAGTGATTTAATGAGTATCTTTGAAACTGGGATCCTTAAATACAGCCTTATTTTGAGTAATTCAAACCCACAGAGGTCATAAAATGAGAAAACATGCTAACATTAGCAGTAAACTTTCCACTTGAGTCATCATATAGAATGCCTTGATTCTCAGAAGAAATGTGACAAATACTCCCTTGAAATGCCTTAAGAATTGGGTATAAATTATTTTGGGGGAGAATAAAATGGGACATTATGTATAGAGCTGTTCATTTATTCACTGATCCATTCAGCAATCAGATGCTGAGCTCCTATTGTTGTGCAGTATGTGGGGCAATATAGTTATCACCTTTAAGTAGCTGATGGTCTACCAGGAAGCAGCTCGGGAATAGTTGTGTGTATTGCTAGCTCCTGCCTGCCTCCTTAGTCAGAATCAAAGGACCTGTCAGATGGAGTGGCCAGGATTCTTGCCTTCTAGCTTTCTGATATTTTATGTTACAGATACTATGTTCAATTCCTGGCCTCTATGCCACTCCTTGGCCAGACTTTTGCTAAGTATTCTATATCTAAAGCTGCAGAAATTCATTTTGGGTAATTAATAAGGACAAAACAAGAAGGTATCTCCTAAGAGTAACACTGAGCAGAAAAACTTGCTGTTTATTTTGTTTCTAGAGCCTACAGACACCTCTTTGACTCTCCCTGTTGATCATGACTTTATCCACACCCACTCTGTGCTCTTATTTCTATTTCCATTAGGGCACCTATTTACCATATGGCATCTTTTTGCTTATGGGCTTATTTTGCTTCGAGAGCAAGGGATTTGTTTCATCTTTATAACCCCAGTGTCTAGTGATGCATCATTGATAGTTAAATAAAAGTTTGTTGAATTCAGATGTCACTTGTGTCTGTGCAGTGGTATATGCCTATAGTCCCAGCTACGTGGGAAGCTAATATGGGAGGGTCACTTGAGCCTAGGAGTTTGTGACCACCCTTTGTATGATAGCAAAACCTGGTCTCAGAAAAGTCACTTGATAGTTTGGATTCTCTATCTTTCTATGTGTTTCATATCTACTCTCATGTGAGCAAAGGCAGTAGAAACAAACTTCAGTAAGAGAGCACTCCACTCTATAATAAATTTATAGGATTGTTGGTCTCTGAAAACTGAAGACTGATTATAATAATATGGTGTTTCTTCCTTTTACTCCAGATGTCACAATATTAAACACTGGGCTAACTTGCTTGGGACCTCATAAGATGAGAATTTGGTCATTGGAGTGATATGGAATACCAATCCAGTTGCAAAATACAGAGCATATACATTAGATTTTGGTCAGCTAACAGTTGCTTCTCATAGCAATCTAGTGGTAAGTTTTAATGAGTATGAAGTTTCATTCAGACTAAATTATCTGTAAAAAGTGACATTGAGCTTTTTATTTCTTAGGCCTGTTGACCATTGTATGTCTTTGTGGGAGAAAGGTCCACTGCCCCCCTTGGACTTGTTCCACTGGGGTGCTTTTTTCTAGTTTCAGAGCTCTCATCACTAAGCACTGGAATTTTCTTATTCTTTTTTTTAAAATTTGAATCTTTATTGGTACATTATACATACATACCATAATCACACACAATATTGAGAATTTGTACCAGTATATGACACAATTTAATTCTCATTTCTTCCCACTCCCCTACCCACCCTACAACCCCCTCCCCCATATACATGTTTTGTTTCCTTTTTTTATTACCATCATATTTTTTTCCTCTTTGTTACTTACCCCTACACCCTGTTTCTCATTGAATAGTTTCTATTTCATAATATCTACCATATACTCTAGAGCTCATTTACATCTTCAATTTCTTATACCAGAGAAAAGATATGATATTTACAGATCTGTGACCTATTTATTTCACTTAGGAGTATGTCCTGAAGGTACATCCATTTGAATATAAATGACTAAAATGTATTATTCTTTATGGTAGAGTAATATTCCATTTTATAGAAAAACTACATCTTCTTTATCCAGTGGAAGTTTCCTATTTTTCAGCTGTTCACTCTTCAGGAATAGCTGTTAAGTACTAAATACTGGATTATGTGAATGAAGTTTTCCTTTACTGTGCACAGCAAGTAACTAGCTCACTGCTTTACTTGAAAATGGTTATATGAAGTCTCTCTTTTTTTGCTGTTTCTACTGGCATTTCTGTCCTTTTACATGCTGTAGGTGGAAAGGACACTTTAAGATATGTTTGTCAAAAAAAATTACAGTATTCCCTTAAAATCTGAACTAACATGACTCCTGATTAAAATACATATGGTTGCTTTGGTGCATTATTTCCAGCCCAGAGGGACATCCTGAAATAACTAATAGGTATATAGTACACAACGCTCACTTCTTGTTATCTGGGACAGTCTGTACTAAGGGCGAGGCATTGCACACGCAGTGGCTTCTTTGCCCACCTGGTAAAGATTTGGTAGTACAGCACTGGCATACTGGCAACCACAACTGCCTTAGTTAATTTTCTCATTACTGAGACATAATACCCAAGACCCCAACTTAAAGGAAGAAAGTTTCTTTAGCTCACAGTTTGTAGAGGTTTCATTCCATAATCAGCTGGCTCTAGTACAGGATGGCAGGGCAGATGTGTATCACAGTGGAGAAACAGTCCACAGCAGACAGAAGGAAGCAATCAAGGGACAAGACAAGTCTCTTTCTGTCCCATGTGTTGTATCCAGGCTATCAGGATTAAGGTTGTGCCTTAATGATGTACTGAATTTACTGAATTACTGATTTAGTTATCACCTACCCTTAATCCTAGCACTGCACCAGAGTCACTCACACATTCTAGATCCAGCCACCTCTGGAAGAACCCCACCTGTGACTACATGAGGCGTTAGGGGGACATCTAGTTACAAGCCATAACAACTGATAGTTTTGCTCATTTTCCACCATACTGGCTTTGTGCTTTAGTATCAGTCTGTTTGATTAACAAGAGATGTACCCTTTTAACAGATTTTTAAGTGTACAATATAGTATTCTTGATTACAAGGACAGTTCTATACAACAGATCTCTAGAACTTTCTAATCTTGTGATCTGAACTTAATTCCCTTTGATTGGTAACTCCCCATTTCCCTCCAACTCATCCCTAGGCAGTCACCATTCTATTCTTTGGCTCCTCTAAGTGGAATCATGTAGCATTTGCTTCTATAACTGGTTTATTTCAATTAGCATAGTATCCTCTAGGATCATCCATGTAGAGTAGTATTTCCTTTTGAAAGACTAAAATACATTCTACCATACATCTATAGGTTGAGCATTTCTTATCTGACAATCCGGAATACTTCAAAATTCAAAGCTTTCTGAGTTTTGACATTATGCCACAAGTGTAAAATTCTACACCTGACTTCATGTGACAGGTTGAAGTAAAAATGCAGACACATTAAAGGTATTGTATAAAATCACTTTCAGACTATGCATAGGTGTATATGAAATGTAAATAAATTAGACCTCAGTCACATCCCCAGGATATCTTGGGTCACATCTCTAAGATATAAAATCTGGAGTACTACTGATCCCAATATTTTAAATATAGAGTACTAAGTCTGTACCACATGTTTTTTTTTTTTTTTGAGACAGGGTCTTGCTTTGTAGTTCAGGCCAGCCCTGAGCTTACCATGTAGTCCAGGCAAGCCTCGAACTCAGCAATCCTCCTGCCTCTGTCTCCCAAGTGCTGGGATGACAGGCATGAGCCACCAAGCCCAGCATTGGGGTATGTGGTACTGATTGCTGGTGAGTGTGAGTCACTATGCCTGGTATTGCTGTATGTGATTACCAGGGATCAAACCAGGAACCTTGTGCTTGCTAGGCAGGTGCCGGAACCACTGAGCTAAATCTCCACCCCAATGTAGCTTTTTAATAAATTTCAAAAACAGGAAGTATGACACCTGAAACTTGTCCATATTCGAGGCTTATTTGTCTGTTTATATGTGATCCTACGTGGATTGTATTTTTTTCTATTTCTATCATTAGTGTTTTACTAAGGACTACATAGAATCTATAGATTACTGTGGACAATAATAATACATTGTTTTAAGAAGTATACTGGCTAACAAATTTAAATTGGGGTTTCAAGTACTTTTACTAATATGACTGTTTCTTTGGCACTAAAAGCCTCATCTGCCTTCCCCCAGGATTAACTACTCTTTCCCTAGCATCTCTAAAGTGCACAGTTCTTGCTGTAGCACTTTCTGCATGCCATCTGTGAACCTGCACGTTAACAGTGCTTGACTCCAGCTGAAGAAGCTTCTAGAACAAGGAAGGATCCTCATCAACTGTGAATCCATAGTGGCCATCATAATGCCTTACACCTAGAAATATTCAAGTAAACAGTTACTAATAATTCAATTTACCCCAAAATATGTTTATTTATCTCAGTTTGGGATTGAAGCCAGGGGTATTCTACCACAGAACTACATGTCTAGTTTTTTTTGTATTTTGAGGGAGGGTCTTACTAAATTTCCTTGGCTAGGCTTGAACTTGTGACCCTTCTTCCAAGAACCTTAAATTACAGGTGTACCACCACTCCTGGCTTTATCCAAACACTTGCACTCTTTTATAGCACCATGTTCCCTTGAATGTATAGAAACACATCATCTTCCTCAGGACCACCCTGGGGATCTTCATGTGCACTTGCATCCTTTCTATGCCATGCACCTGCAGTGGCCACTAGCTGACCATGCGTCCTTTATATCTATTTCTTACATGTATTACTTTGGGGAAAGAACTGTTTTGATCCCCACCGGGGATTAGAGGACTATTAGGGCATGCAGGAATGTTTGAATCCAGTCTTGGTCCCTTCATCTCCCCTCCTGTGAGATCACCCTGGGCTTCTTAGGTCAAGGAGAAGGAGCATGTGGTGAACACTCTGAGACTCAAACTAATGCAAAAGTTGGGCTGAAACAGCAGCTACATAGGTCTCTTGTTTCATATTTCATCCACAGTGGGTCCTGAGGTTATTACTCAAACATGTTGAGCAAAGTGAAATACAGGACTAGGGTCCCAATTCCTGGCTTAGTTTGCTCCTTAATCTACTTGAGTTAGAAGAAAACAAGAGAGGAGTCAGGGCAAGAGGGGGGAGGAGGAGAGGAAAAGAGAGGGTGCTTCACAATGTTGGTTTTTTTTTTTTTTTTTTGAGATAGGGTCTCGCTTTGTAGTTCAGGCTGGCCCTGAGCTGGCCCTGAGCTCACTGTGTAGCCTAGGCAAGCCTTGAACTCAGCAATTCTCCTGCCTCTGCCTCCTGAGTGCATGAGCCACCATGCCTGGCTGCAAACTTGGTATTTTTAAAGATTTCAAATTATCATTTCAGTTATGAGTTTGTACAGTCACTTTCCAGTTGCTAGTGTAAGATGCCTGACACCTGCAACTTAAAAGATCAGAAGTTTCTTTTGGTTCATGGTTTCAGAGGATACAGTCCATGTATAGTCAGTTGAATTTAAGTCGGAAATGTCATGGCAGAAGAAAGGTGGCTTCCTGGAAACAGAGAGAGAAGGGAGGAACCAGGACAAAAATATACCTTTCCAAAACACATGTCCAGTGACCCACTTCTGACCAGGTCCCATCTCCTAACAGCACATTCAGCTATAAACTCATCAATGGATTTATCTGGTAATGAGTATAATGCCCCTATGATGCAGTCATATCCAAAAGCCCTACCTTTGAACTTTTTGGGGCCATTTTAGATGTAAGCCATAACACCAGGAAACATGGTTCCATTGATATTCTGAAACATTAACTGTTCAGATTAATATTCCCTTCTCCTGTAGAGTTGTGACAGAAGAGTCAAATCTTTTTATCTTGGTAGCTGTCTCAGCACAACAGAGTACTCATGTTGCTAACCAGGAACTAAAACCATGGAATGTCTGTTCTCACTTTCTCCAAGAGCTATCCCAAGAAATAAGATTTTGTCATAATTTTTCCCTGTCTTTATTGCATTCTAACTGTTGTACTACAGTATTTTTATGACTATTAGGCCTACCCTCTAGCATCTGCTAGGTAAAATTAGTTCTCATACTACAGTTTATGTTGCTGACAGTCTCAGAGTCTCTGTAAAAAGGAAGCCTGAATTACCCTCAGTTTTACTTTTGTTTTTAATCTGAAAAAACAAATTTAGTCTTGATAGGAAGTAGCAGGACATTTCTCTTATTCTCTCATTCAAGTGTGTCAGCTGTAACAGGTTTTTTTCAGGAGAAAATCCTATTCTGGTGGGTAACATTCATGGATTAAAAAACAAACAAATCTTTGGTGACAGATGTATGCAGAACCTGGTTAGAAAATATCATTAATATGACAGCAAGGATATATGAATTCTGTAAGACATGAAGAAGTAGTTATGAAAGATGTGATATTTTAAGCCTGCGGGCGTGGGTATGATAACATCTTGGCTAGGCTTAAAATTAACCACAGTCTTGAAGCTGTAACTTGTATATTTAATGTGGGAGATGTAGTACAGAAATAGATACAGCCAATGTTGGATTTTTACCCATTCTGCTTTTGCTGCTAAAGCACATAAAAGTGTTTGAAGCACATAAAAATGTTTATTATACCAAGGAAATAAGGGCTAGTTAATTAGATATTTGGCTACTGGGAACAGGTCTTGATTTTATTAATATTTGTAAAAGTAGCTTGATAATTGCTAATTTGTTGTCCTTGATAATTTTTTTTAATACTGAGTATCAAGCTCAAGACCTTGCACTTGCTAGGCAGGAGTACACCACTGAGTTAAATCCCGAGTCCTGTCCTAGAAAATTTTGACAATATTTTTCTTTTTTTTTTTTTTTTTTGAGACAGGGTCTCGCTTTATAGTTCAGGCTGGCCCTCAGCTCACTGTGTAGCCCAGGCAAGCCTCAAACTCAGCAATCCTCCTGTCTCTGCCTCCTGAGTGCTGGGATTACAGGCGTAAGCCACCACGCCCGGCACTGTGGTATGTGGTATTGATGGCTGGTGGGCATGAGTCACCATGCCCAGCATTGTATGTGGTTACCAGGGTCGAACGCAGGGCCTTGCGCTTGTGAGGCAGGCACTGGAACCACTGAGCTAAGTCTCCAGCCCAACAATATTTTTCTTACACTTAATTATTCATTAGGATGACCTATCTTTGTAGCCCCTGGCTATTTTTTTTGGAAATGACAATTTTACTACAGGACGCAGAATACAAAGAGGTCCTTAAACCACACATGATAACATCCTCTGCTGGGGGTGATGGCTCACATCTGTAATCCCAGCATTGTGGGAGGATGAGGAGCTTTTCGGTTTAGCCTGGGCAATTTAGCAAGTTCATCAAGGCCCAGTCTCACGGGATATAGCTTAGTGCAAAGGCTCTGGGCTCAATTTGTTGAATCTGAGTCATTTCTGAGGGGTCTAAGATGGCAAAGAAAGTAAGAGTTTAGCTCATTCCTAAGATTATAACACAATATTAGTTTTCATCAGGTTGGGAACCCAGAGATATTTTCTATTGGAAAAATGATAGTGAGTCTGGAGAAAAAAGGTGTGAATTCCTTACCAGACACAGATAAGCAATCTCAACACAATGGATGATTTTATTTTTAAGTATTTTCAGGTTGCTGAATTAATAGTTAAACAGAAATTTTAAAAACTACTTTTTTTTTTTTTTTTTGAGACAGGATCTCACTTTGTATTTCAGGCTGGCCCTGAGCTCACTATGTAGTTCAGGCAAGCCTTGAACTCACCAGTCCTCCTGCTTCTGCCTCC
>PVIC010054590.1:0-11362 GCA_004025085.1 Thryonomys swinderianus | reverse complement strand
GCCCAGACACAGCATCTTTAAACCCGAGTCAGGATTTCGTGTCTGACCTCCTTCAGTGCCCCAACTATACTAAACGGAGCCAGTACTCAAATATTCATAAGCCACAGTCTAGACATCATTCTCGGTCCCATCCAATCCTGTCGCCACCCTTGTCAAAGCGGTCATTATCTCCTGTGTAGATGGATACAACCGCCTTCTAAATGCTCTCCCCGACTTTCATTATGAACTCACTATGATCTGTTATTTCTATGGCAACCAGCTCTGTTAAAAATCTGTTATTACGTGGATCTCCTGTTCCAAACACTTGAATGAGCCAAGTGAGAAATACAGACTTCAGCATTGTGTGCTTCTCACCTACATCTCTGTGCATTTCCTTCCCTCTGTCTTCAGTGCTTCCTGCCCTGCCTCTCACTACCTGACCGTCAGATTTCATGTCTGTGGTCAGGATCTTGGGCAATATCCATGTTGTGTGCAATATCCATGTGGTGTGCAATGCCATATACTCCCACAGGTCTGTGTTCTTTATAGAATTCACCAGAGTGCACAGCTCTCTATGGAGTCCTTGACTTACCATTTTCTTTTCTCCCCAGACTGCAAGATATATGACTAAGCTCTCAGAGAATATTCCGTTCCCATTATGCTATACCCAGTGCTAATGGCAATTCCTGGTACATAACTGGGACCCAATACTTACTCGAATCAATGGAGAAACCATTTTCTATTTCGGTTTCTGACTCAAGCAAAGAAAAAAAAAGTTAATCTTATTTTACCACAAGTCTTTCTATAGATACAAATTTGTAAAACATGAGCTAGAGAGGATGCACTAAAATAACTTTACCCAGCTAAGCAAAATAGCATGAAATGTAGACAGCATCCAGCCTAGACTTTTTTGAGATAGAGGAATTGATTATCACTTTTATTATTGCTCCTTTGCCATGGCCCAAAAGATCAGTGCCCGGAGAAGCGGCGGTGACTGTAGTGTGGGGATGAGGAGTTCGGGCCGAGGCAGCCGCGTGGAAGTGTGGGTTCCCGGCCCCGTCAGCCTTCACAGGAGGGTCTGGGTCCCCGCCTGGACAGTGCGAGTCCCCGCGCACCCTCGGGACGGGCTGGGACACGCGGCCGAGGGGGGCTGCCGCCTCTAGGGGAGAGAGCAGGTGGCTCTTCAGAGAGTCCGTCACGGTTATACCTTCACCGACCTGAAACGAAACAGTCTCCAAACTCCAGTTTGTGGATCGCATTGCTAGAAAAGTCAGAGTACAGGTTGGATTCTGCAGGTGTTTCCTTTCAGATTTTTTATTTTTTTGCCTGAAGGAAGAAACTAAAAGTAAATAAAAATTATGGTTGTTCCACTGGCACTAGAATAACATGTACGTATTTTTAGAGTGCTGTGTTTCAGTTAAAGCTATGCAGGATGAGAGTGGGAACAAGAATGTTATATAACTATCCTTTTCTGCATTTCCTGCTCATTATATAGCTATCTCCAGAATACACATTTAATATTCTGAACCCTAATTCCTGTAACAGAACCTCTCAGTAAAAAGAGTAGACACTAGTGTCTCAGATAGCTTTGGTGTAACTAATTTTGAAGTTGTATTTGTTTTCTTTTTCAAGGTAAGGGATCTGTTTTGGTTCTGTTTATTTTGCTTTGACTGCCATGAGGAAATGAGGTATATAAGCTAATTATTTTAATCCCAATAAAATTATAACAAATAGTAAGTACATGATACCTGCTCCAACTGGTCAATTTATTTAAATAGTATAAAAGCTAGATTTTATTATGCACGTTGCAAATGAAAGGCCTACGTTATTCCTTCTGGCAATGAATTATTCTAAAACTACACTATCTTAAAGAAAAAAGATGAAATTGAATGAAATGCAAAATCTTGTTCCATTCTTTCCCAGAAGGCTTGTATACATTACTATGATTTCAAAATATTTGAAACAGTGGCTGAGACCACAAAATACTATGCTAAGTTGTTAGGCATACCAGGTTTACCCTTAGGGTAAATGCCTCATGAGCCTCAGATTTGGTGTAAAATCTTATAAGATTTTGGGGGAATCTCTAGGAAATAATTGCTGTTATGCATTTTCAAATCAGCATCTTTATGTATCAAAAGGACTCACATTTGCTTTTTCATGTGTGAAATTAAATAAGCAAGCAAACAAAAATTACTTCTCCTGGGGCCGGAGGATTAGCTGAGTGGTTCTGGCGCCTGCCTCGCAAGCACAAGGTCCCAAGTTCGATCCCCGATAACCACATACAATGCTGGGCGTGGAGACTCACGCCCACCAGCCATCAATAGCACATACCACAGTGCCGGGGGTGGTGGCTCACGCCTGTCATCCCAGCACTCGGGAAGCAGAGACAGGAGGATTGCTAAATTCAAGGCTTGCCTGGGCTACATAGTAAGCGCAGAGCCAGCCTGAACTACAAGGCAAGACCCTGTCTAAAAAAAAAAAAAAAAAAAAAAAAATTACTTCTCCTGTGTACTCTGTGCTGAGCTGAACAGTATCAACCCAAACTGTGACCCACCAGGATGTCAGAATGTGAACTTCTTTGGATACAAAGGTCTTCATAGTTGTAATTATGTTAAGATGAGCACGTATTAGTTTAAGGAAGGCTCTAAATCCAATGGCTGAGACGTTCACAAGAGAAGAGAGGGTGGTTCAGACAGAGGCACTGTCTCAGAAGAAAGATCATGTGAAGGAAGAGGCAGAAATTAGTGACTTTGCTACGAATTTAGGACAGGACTAAGTATTCGAACTAAGTATTTTAGAGACTTGGTTCCCTGTGTGGGGATGTGAGAGGTGGTGGGCCCTGTAAGAAGTGGATCCTGGAGGAAGTCTTCGGTCCCTGGGGCCACGCCCTTCCAAGGGCCTGCACCGTGCTGTGCCTCCACTAAAGGAATTAAATCCTTTTCTTTACAAACTCAGCCTGCCTTGGTATTTTGTTACGGTGATACAACACTGCTCAGTGCCTCAAGAAACACAGGATTTCCAGGAACCTTCAGGAGCTAGAAAGAGGCAAAGGAAGGATTCCTTCCTAGAAACTTCAGAAAGACATTGGCCTTGTTCGTATCTTGCTTCTGGACTTCTGCCCTCTAGAATTGTGAGAGATGAAATGTCTGTGGTTCTCAGCCACCTTGCTTGTGATAATTTGTCATGGCGGTTCTAAGAAACTAGTACAGTTCCCCAAATTCTTCCCCGTCTTGGCCACTTCACACTTGGCTTTCGTGTAAGAGTTGCCTGCAGCGGTTGCTTCTTTCTGAGCGCACGATGCCCACTCCTGCGGTGCCACGGGAGGGCTCCGGCACATCCTCGCAGCGGAGGTTGCTCCGGCCGTGTTCGCCAGCGGTCTGCCACAGCGACTCCAGTGGACTCTTCCAGCCTCTGCGATAGGCCCCCCCACTGGCCCTCCTCCCCACCTCCTCCTCGGGCTCCGTGACTCTGCAGCCGCAACGTTTCTCTCTTATCCTCTGGGCCACTGCATCTCTGGCTGTTCACGCTCCTCTCCTTGTAACGGTTCCTTCCGTGCTAGTGTTTGTCAGGATCCCGCCGCAGCTCTTCTCCCTGCAGGCCCCCGCCCGGGTGCTCCATCGCACACATCCGGACCCCAGCGCTGTGTAAGGCCGCCTCAGGACCGCATCTCCTTTGACCCTGACACTTGGTATCTGCTCTGCAGCTTAAGTGGATGTCACAAGTTCAGCGTCTCAAGGCGTCTCACAGCGAGCACATTCTAATCAAGCCAGCATTGGCTCTGTCAAGCTCCTTGTTTATCTGTCTCCCAGCTCATAGCACCCCTTTTCTCCACCGGTTAAGTCAGAAGCTTGGAGGCCTGTCTCGGTTTTTCCTGTTCACGTACTCTGGATCCCACGCTTCTTCTGTTCTCTACGGACAGAACTGTGGCCCTGTCTGCTGTCGCCTCTCCCTCGCCTTTCAATAAGAACGTGCTAGTTGGTCTCCTCCCTCGTGTTCCTGCTTCATACGCCTTGGAATGAGCTTTGTGACACACAGATCTGCTTGTGTGGCCCTCGCCTTTGACATGTCTGCGACGCCTCTGCTGACTTCGCGGGGCAGGGCCCAGAGCCGCGGACAGTGCTCAGCGTGGCATGTCTTTCTGTGTCCGCCAGCCCGAGAGCGCGGCAGGCACCTGGGCGTGGGGAGGCGGGCCCCTGGGAGTCCTCCCTGGCCCCGCGTGCTCCTGCACCCCTCGCAGCGCGTGTGCCGCTGCCTTCAGTTAGCTGCTTTTCCCCGCGGTCGGGTGAAGGTAAGGATCTCCACCGTCTTATTCATTGTGTCTCTTCCTGCGCTGCCCGGAGTAGGCAAGACTCAGGGAATGACCTCATCGCACAGACGAGGAAAGCCAAGGACACTCGCCCAAGCAGGTGCAAGCCAGGATCAGACGTTCCTTTTCAGTGCTTTTCTTTTCTTTTTTCACTCTTATATGTTTCCTGTAAAAAAAAAAATACATCCTGGCCGGGCATGGTGGCTCACGCCTGTCATCCCAGCACTCAGGAGGCAGAGGCAGGAGGATTGCTGAGTTCGAGGCTTGCCTGGGCTACATAGTGAGCTCAGAGCCAGCCTGAACTACAAAAGCAAGACCCTGTCTCAAAAAGGAAAAAAAAATACATCCTATAAAGTTGTCATAATCATTAGAAAAGATCACTTCCAAATTACAACACATGACATTTAGAACAAATGGTAGAAACAGAAAAGCTTACTTGCAAATGATACTCCTCGCCACCGATTCAACGCGAGCGCTGTCTTCCAGCGAGCCCTGGTCTGCCTTCCCTTCCCGTGGGTCAGCACAGCCACTCAGAGATCTTAACTGTGCTTCCACTGGGGCTCAGCTGTCAGTTCCCCCGCAGGTGTCAGACGCCACGTTTTCCTCGGGACTCCCTCCGAGCATGCGCAGTGCCCTCACGATGCCTCCTGCTCATTCTTAGCTTAATCCGCGCAGTTGTAAGCTCCGGCTCAGCTCTGAACTCTCACTCACCTTGCCTGCCTCCGAGATGCCTTTGAAGAAAGATGCTTGTCACGGTGCTGAATCCGCCCCAGCTGTTGCTAATTCTTTCATTCCTGACCTCCTCCTGCCTCAGAGCTGTGCGTGCTCCTCAAAGGGACGGCTGTGTGAGAGCCGAGGACGCTGCGCGCCGCTGCGCTGGGGCCTTCACCCTGCAGGCCCAGGAAAGCTGCTGGCCCAGTGCAAGCGCCAACCGATGGTTTGGCTTCAGTCCCTTCTTTCCTCAAAGTGAAAAGTATTGATGTTCATTAAGAAAAAAGTGGACATAGGGAACAGAAAACATTCCAAAGCACGGAATTTCATCAAGCCAACATCACTACCACTAGGATTTTAGTATATTCATTTCTCATCTTTTCATTCATACCTAAAACTTGACTGTTGAGTTATTTTGTTGCACTTATACTTCATATCTTTTATTTCTGCTTTGGATATCAGTGAGTGGTGGATATGTTAGAAAATGGTTCTTCCTGGGTTACACTTCTAAGTTGTCTCCACTGTCCCTGCGAAAAATAAGGAATCTGATTTAAGCATATAATTAAACGAATCAGCTAAACAGGAACCTTTTTGGGCCTAATGCTGTGACTAATTAGACTATTCTCCTTAAGATTGGTATCCAGAAGTGAAATTACGGAACGAGTGGGAATGACTATTTCTTCAAATTGTTTTCCAAACATGTTTCTATTTTTACTGCAACAGGCATTGGCATGAGACTATTTTTTTTCCCACCCATCCTTGCTAGGCTACAGTTAGAAATTTCCTTTTCTCCCTAATTTTATAGATCCATATGGACTCTTTTCTTTGATTCCCGAAGAAGCAAGAAATGAAAGCATCATGTACTAAAAGCATATACTAATAAAAATAAAAACAAAAAATAAAATTACATGACTAAATGTGTTGTTGCTTTTAAATAATTGATAATTTTTAAATATTAAAAAGTCATAAAGATTACTTTTTTGTATCTGTTCTCTCACCACTCCATTCAAATAAAACAGTATCTAATTTGAATTTTTTAAAAAATATTTTTTGCATGTAACTAATTCCTTAATATATATACAATTATTTCTGATACATGGAATAAGGCAGTAATCTATTTTTTTCTAAGTTTTTAATCGAATGAACTCGACAATTTCTAGAAAATCCTTTATCTTGTCCATTGATTTGTGTTTCTTTGTTACCCATAGTTTCTATTCTTAAAAAACTCTAGGATTTATTGTTGGTAATTAATATGTTCCATTGATCTATGGCCATTTTTTCGCCTGTGGTCAGTATTTCATGTATTTAAACTTTCCACTGTGATATGTTTATGATTTCTGATAAAGTCCATACTTATTTTACAAAGTTTGCAGAAAGTTCTGTTTAGTTAGGAATTGAGGTAGACCTGCACACTTAGGGGATATAGGAGAATTGCCATCTTTCAAATACGTCTCACTGTAGCCATTCTTTATTAAACACTGTCACATTCTTATCTCCTTTCTTCAGGATTATTAATTCCAGTAGTCTCAGTTAAATGCTTATTTTATGTATCTTCATTAGCTCTTTTGAGACAAATGACTGCACTATATTTTGTTACCAAAATAGCATGCTATTCTACGTTTTTTACTTGAATACTCTATTCTACAGTTGTAATTAGCATTTTCTTTACTTTTGTTTTAATTCCTTATTTATAATTCCTACTTTTTTCTTATGGACAGAAGCGATAGCAAATTTACCTTCTTTTTCAAGTTATTTTATAGTTGTTTATAACTATAAACTTGGTTGTAACTATTATAGCAATGTTGGAGAAGATAGTACATTTCTTTTTATTTTATAATCTTTGCACATATATATTATATTAATTGTAGATTAAATAGGTTTTAAACATCTATTTCTCAGCTAACCTCTCTATCTTATCTCTTGTGTTACCATAAAGTAATAAGATAAAGGAGAGCTTTTTACAGTTATAGTCTATCAATTTGCAGTTGTCTTTCAGAATCTTTTTTGAGTTATTATTAGTGCTTTGAAGTTTTCCATTGCTATGTTTTTTGTGTATATTTTGTGCTTTGGAATGTTTTCTGTTCCCTATGTCACCAAAAGATGATGTCCCATCTTCCTATACCTGGTATTTCTTTAGTAATGCTTGCTTTTTTTATACATAGAATGTTTACATTTTTGTACATAGTTTATATATTTTCTTGTATGTTTACTGATCTTTTAGCTTTTGTTTTTATATGTTCTTGATTAAAAGAGGTAGCCTTTAATATACAGAGCCTGTCAAATTTTTTCCTCAATAGTTTGAAAAGTAGAAACCATTCTTTTATAGTACTTTAGTGTAATTGTGATTCTTAAAACCATGTTAACTGAATTGTGAAAATAAGAAGAATCTTTTTTCAGAAAAACATTGACTTTTATTTTCCTCATTTTAATTTATAGGGATGATAAAACTCCCTACAGTACTAGTTGGTGCCCAGAACTAGGGAATTTTGCACCCTGACTGCACCCTTCTCAATCACACAGTAACACACTCCCATCAGAGGCTCCTCTGTTGGTCTGGCCTTTACACCTTGGTCTCTTTATCAGCTTCCTCTCTACTCCAGAGCCTTAAACAGATGGAGTAAATTATAGCGCAGCTCCAGAACTCTTTCTCTGCACCAAGTGGCACATCAGCTGAAATCTAAACGTTAGACAAGAACCAGTCCATGAAATGTGTGGCAATTATTTTATCCTGGCCTGTGGCGTCAAATACCACCCGTATGTATTGGTTTCTAAGTCATCTCAAGAAGTCCAGGAGGTTTCTGCACACATTGTTATCCTTTACAGTACCAGCCATACGTCGTCCACTGAGTCTGCCCGGCCCACTTTGGCTCCTGCCTTGCCTGAGCTGCTACAATGGCCACGTCATTGTATCTGGGTTTACTCTTGCTCTGTCTTGTACCCAACACAGAGTGATGGTTCAATTCAGTCTTCAAATTGGGCTCTTCTTTGGCTTGAAAGGTCCCAATGGCATTTCATTACAGTCAAAACAAAATCAAATATCTTAGTGTAGACCAAAAACTTCCCTATCTTCCAACTTCAACCCACTCCTCTTGTGCCATATTCCATGTCACTTACACGGGTCTCCTTTTCATTTCTTTCCTGATCTGGATTCTCCCACAAGATTCGTCTGCTCTGTGCCTTTTGCTTGGAGTATTCTTCCTAAATATTTTAGGAGACTGATTTGTTCTCATTCAGGTTGTCTTCCCCCTTAGCTTCTTGTTCAGCGCTTCCTCAGAGAGGCTACATAATACAGAACAGATCTCACATTCTCCATCCTCGTGTTTTCTCACACTAACTGCTTACAAATATCTATTTCGTCACGTATGTTTAGTTAGGCGGCCTTTAAGATGGCTGCCGACACTCAGCGCCCCAGTTCTGTGTCTCTGTAGAATACTCCCCACCTCGAGTGTGAGCCGGGCCAGCAGTCTGCTTCAGATGAAGGTGCTGTGACAGACCGTTGCCATAGCACTGTGGTAGCAGGTGACTGGAACACTTGGCTGTTTGTTCTGCTCTTTGGCCGTTGGTTCTGAGGGAAGCTAGCCACCCTGTCAGGAGCAAGACTGAAGGGGCCTCAGCTCAACAGCCAGTCAGGAGTCGAGGCCAGCCCAGTGCTCCATAAGGGAAGGAGGCCTGCCCACAGCCACTGGCGCTGTTAGTTCCTCCCTCAGCTTGAGGGGATGGATTTGGGGAAGACAGTCTTGGGCATCATAAGGCCTACTTATTTGGTTCCCTTCTCATTTTTAATTATAACTTCCTCAGAGAGAATCTAATCTCCAGCCAGTATATTTAGAATTAAATATATATTTAGACATATAATATATATACAGATATATGTAGATATATAAAAAATATAATATATATTATTTAGATTAAATATATATTTATGGCATGCCTGCTATATACCAGTGAATATGTTAGAATACAGCGGTATACAAAATGTGCGAAGCCCCAATCTTGATGTTGATGTAATAGAGAAATGCATAGACATTGCAATATTTGATAATGTCAAACTGAAGAGTGTTATGGAGAAAAATTAGGCCAGTGGGAATAGAGAATAACCAGGTAGAGTTAAAGGTCATTATTTTATTGAAATAGGCTCTGCAAAGTCCTGTATAAAAGTAGACATTTATTTTTAACTTATTCTGAAGACATAAAATTTGGACATATTGATGAGGTACCACATGATGTTTACATGCATGTATATATTGTATAGTGTTTAAAGCAGGTTAAAGATGTCCATGTCTTCCAATATTTCTTTATGGTAAAGATACGCATAGGTCCTGCCTTTTAACTCTTTGAAATTATCATCACCTCTAGCCACTCTACTGTGCAACAGCATACTGTAACTTTTCACTTCTACCTATCACTTAATAGCCATGATAAAAATCTCCTTCTATCCTTCCCTCTTCCTGCTCGCCCAGCCTCTGGTAACTCATCTTCGACTGGCAACTTCCATAGTATCGGCTTTAGATAACATTCCACACAGGAGCAAGATCATGTGGTATTTTTCTTTTTCTCTTTGTGCTTTTGAACTTCAAAAATCTTAAATTTTATCCATGTTGTTACAGTGATGAGATCCCTTTCCTTTTGTGGCTGAATAGCATTCAGTTTGTATGTGTATTGCATTTTCTTTACTAATTAATTTTTTGGCATTTAAGATGTTTGTACTTTTTAGCCTTTGTGAATAGTCTGCAGTAAACATGCAAGTGCATGTATTTGCATTAGCCATCTTTTAAAAGAAACTATGCACCCTGTTGTTTTACTATTTGTGCGACTGTAACAAAATACCCATCTGGATAATTTATAAAGAACAGAAATGTACCTGCTCATAGTTCAGAGGGGTGTGAAAATCCAGACTGAGGCACTGGCAGGTTTGGTGTCCGGCGGGGGCTGCTGTCCGCTTCTAAGATGATGCGTCATGCTGCATCTTGTAGAGGTGAGGAACAGTATGTCCTCCTGTGGCCGAATGATGGATTTTAGGAATTCTGCACCCCGCCACACCGACAAGGAGAGGCACCTTGTGACTCAATTGCCTCTTTTTTCCATTGCACTGGCCACTGTGCTTCGGTACCTTGGAATGGGCTACTTTCCGACTATCGTGGTTACTGAGTCACTCAGTTTCTTGTCTGTAGATCCCAGGTTGGTGCTGGATGGAACATGTGGACTTCTAGAAGGGATTATTGTTGGTCAAATGTAAAGTATTACTCCTTATTTTAAAATTTAAAATACAGTATATATATATATATATATATATATATGTATATATATATAAAATACATAGTCCGATAAACTCAGGGCATAACTATTACCCTCCATCTTGTTTTGCAAGATGGAGAATGGAGATTTTATGCTATGGATAGGTCCGAGGTTCCCTTCTGAGTCTCCGTGGGAACTCTGGGGCGGGAGAGTACGTGAGCTTCTTTGGCAGGGAAGGTCTTCTTCTGTGTCCTGTCCTCTAACTAGTTCCATAGTTATTATATTCTGACCGCCTTACGAAACTCTCTTTGGTAAAGCCGAATCCTCTGATACAAAAAGTCCTTCGTTATTTAGCTCAGGCTGGCACATTTGGCAGGTTCTTACTCTAACTATAAATTCACTTTGTATTTGGGCAAATGAAAAGATGGGGAAGGTAATCTGTCACACCGAGTTACTCTTTACTGTAGTAAATGCCATAATTCTGGCTCTAGGATACATTATATACGGCCGTTTTTAATGTGACCACATCAGAGCAAAACAAACGAACTACTAAAACCCCACGGCAGTCACACCTGAGATGCACTTTGCTCTCCCAGATGGTGCACTTGTGGCACCGGGGGCTTAGACGTGGACGGGAGTTGGCCCTGATACTTATAGCAGAGAGAATACTCTGATCAATAATCAATTGTTATCTTAGATTTTTATTGATAAGTGTTTCCTCTCTGCCTTAGCCTAAAATATGGCAATTTTCTGGGATCATACAAAGAAAAGTACTGTCAAAAGAGAAAGGGATTTTCTGAGGAATGATTAGATAATATTAAAATGAAAATATGGACCTATCAAAAATTAAAGGATCACAACGAAATGTTTTCTTGGTTTTGTTCTTGTTTCATAATTTAAAGAATGTGCCAATTCGAGAAACAGGTCAGCCTCAGTGCAAGGCAGGGTTCCAAGCACCACGGGGAATCTAAAGTGGGCACGAAGAATTTCGTACATTGTACTGCATTTGCGTCTCTCTGTGCATGCTGCTGTGCCTTCAGCACCCTGGGGAATATGCCTGTGTCAGTGGCGTCATTTCTGAATGCAGAGGAAGGAAAAGGACCAAAGAAGAGCTTTGGTGTGCCCAAGGTC
>PVIC010054589.1:0-11493 GCA_004025085.1 Thryonomys swinderianus | reverse complement strand
GTTCGATCCCTGGTAACCACATATAATGCTGGGTGTGGAGACACGCCCACCAACAATCAACACCGCATACCACAATGCCGGATGTGGTGGCTCACGCCTGTAATCCCAGCACTCGGGAGGCAGAGACAGGAGGATTGCTGAGTTCGCGGCGGCTTGCCTGGGCACCATAGTGAGCTCAGGGCCAGCCTGAACTACAAAGCGAGACACTGCCTCAAAAAAAAAAAAAAAAAAGAATAAGCTTGAGCTCTCCGTTTCTAACCCTATAGTTTGCTGTTCTCAATTTTATTCTCCCTCTCTTAATCTGACTTTGTCTTTCTCCCTTCTTCCTTTCTGAAATTAAAGTAATTGAACCTTTTATTAATGTCCTTACCATCAACAGCATTAATATGTTAAACACGACTGAAGCATTTCAAATTTGTTATATTGTAGTGTTGCTGGAAAGGAAATCAAATTGATTATTTGCCTTTGTGAAAGAAAAATAGCTGAGCATTGAATGCTATGGAGATGCATGTACTCACACATATGAAAACAAAGATCAGACCAAATCACAAACTAGAACAAACCTGCTGCCTATCAAAGCTCATACAACAATTAAGTGAAAATCCAAGGTTTGGCTCTATGAGCAACAGAACTTGGGGAAACATAAAAGTGCATCTCTCATGGAAACTCAAATACTTCACTTCCCAGTGAGAAAGTCACTCAAATCAAGGAAGAAACAGACTCGAACAAAGCAGTTATCTAAACAGTATAATTAGCTGACAGCCCAGGATATTTTCTAATTAAATTACCAGTCCTTTTTATCAGGACTGGGGAGCATTCTCCTGTGGAGATTCAGATCTGCACTTGCTGACGTCAATGGAAGACAGGCTGCTAGTCCCTGATGTCACCAGTTCAGCAGAAACAAAGAGAAATACTAGGTCAATTTGTCATTTTAGAAAAGAAGATATTCTAGTGCTCAGGTTTTCTCCTTCATTTTTATCGACACATCTATCTGTCCACCCAAACACCTATCCATACATGCACTCAAACATTAATATCCTCTCTAAAGCTGTACTTTAACACCACTGCCAGTTCTCTCTCCTTTGGGGCTTTTTAAAGCTCTCTCTTGCTTTTATACTTAGTTCACATTTCAATGGGAGACTTCTTACAATTCTTCAAGTAAACCTGGACTCTCACAGTTATCTTCAGTTCTGAAACCTCTAGTTATGAAAAGAATCTCAGGATTCCTTCAAGTCTTACTCACAGTCAACCTATTGTCCCTTCTTGAGCAATTTAAGAACTGCTCCAATGCTAATATAGAACATAAATGAGACAGTTCTTTAACAGGAAATGGGGTAAGGGACATTACTCCAGGGGTCAGTAGCTACTGCAAAGGTGACTTTTAATCCTGTCCTATGAAAGAAAATAGACACAAGAGTGACATGCTATACCAGAATGCCAAATCCCTAAGGACAGAATTTTATCTGTCTACTACTATATCTCCAGCTTTTAAAACAGTGCCCTAGAAAGTACTCAATAATTAATATTCTGTAACAGAATATGCCTTAACTCTTAGAGCATCTAGATTCCCTTCTTCCTTTCTTGCAATATTTATCTTCCATAAGTAAAAATACATTTAAAAATTAAAGTCCTTTCTGTTTTCTTCCTCAAAAATTTAGTCATTAGGGGCCAGAGGGTTGGCTCAACGGTTCTGGCACCTGCCTTGCAAGTGCAAGGTCCTGAGTTCGATCCCCAGTGACCACATACAATGTTGGGCATGGAGACTCACACCCACCAGCAATTAATACCACATACCACAGTGCCAGGCATGGTGGCTCACGCCTGTAATCCCAGCACTCGGGAGGCAGAGACAGGAGGATTGCTGAGTTCAAGGCTTGCCTGGGCTACATAGTGAGCTGAGGGCCAGCCTGAACTACAAAGTGAGACCCTGTCTCAAAAAAAAAAAATTTAGTCATTAGGTGGTACAAAGTAGGGACCTGTTGCATATGGAGTGGAAGGGAAGCCAGTGGCACGTGAGATGTTACAGTGCAGGCAGATGTCAGGTATTCAGGTCAAATGACTTCTCCAGGTTCCAAATCACTCAGATTTTGTTTTGTTTCATTGTTGTGATACTGGGGATCGAACTCAGGACCTCGAGCTCACCAGGCAGGCACTGTGCCACTAAGCTAAATCCTAAGCCACAGTTCACACAGGTTTTGCTGAGCCATAATCATTTATTTGATCAGTATGATACTTTTTGTTCAGCAGGCACCTACAACAGACCCTGCAAAGAATATATTTGCAGTTTTGAATATTCAGAATAATCTCCAAAGAACCATAATGATCAGGAAGTGGCTGGGGCACAAACTGGAATCATGACATTGTTATCACTGGTATACAGAATCATTCTGCTGACCCTGACCAACACCTGGCATACCATCATAACCTCCTGACCAATAGTCACCTTTAGCCAATATTCAGAATGAGAGAATTGAGAAATAACTGCTATTATGAAATTGGCTATTTTCTGACCTTCAGTCCCACCACTCATGGTTGCTGGGAAAATGCTCTTCACCAGTCTTACCCATCCGATAGCTACTGAGAGACATAGGTAGTATGTACTCTATTAACCACTCCTGTGGAGATGCCCAACAGTGCTCAAGATGGTCTTTGCCCCTGCTCTTTGGATTCACACCTGGATTACTTCTGTGTCACAAACAGAAGCAGCACTTGAGGCCACGTCAAGTAGATGACTATGGAAAGCTTTACAGAGATAAAATATGAATGGCATATTTTTAAGTAATTCATTGATCTTTATTTTACCAAATAAGGATACCAGAAGCTTTTGAAGAAATTTTTATTCCATTTTTCTCTTATGCTAGTATAAATGCAATTTTAAGAATGTGAAATACAGCAAATAATATTTTCTTAGACCTCACAATATGTTGGGAGTTGTAAGAAATTATGATTAGATATGGCTCTAACTTTCAAGGAACCTATTACAAAGACTCCTGATGATGCCAGCAGCCTACTTACTCTAGCTAACACAGTGACAGAGAGATTGCATGTATTCTTTAAAGCTGAGTTTCCACACACAGACCTAAAACACAAGTGGTCTATAGATGGTCTTTTTCTAGAGAACTAAATTCACACCAATATAAAGCAGACTGCACTTCAGAAGAATGAGAAAAGGTTTATTCTTTTTATTCTTCTTAAAATGTTAGCAGATCTAATGGTTAAGTAGCTGAATAAAAATATAAAGTTCTTTATACCAATGTGTCTTAAAGTCAACAAAGCTAAAAGCTAAATCTGTCCTGGGATAACTCTGCCAGATGAAGGTCTGACGAAAGTATCTGGGGGAGAAGAGAAAAAAGAAAGGGCCCAAACTGATACAGAATGAAACAGAAACCATGATATAATAATTAGCTGATAAAGAACCACAGAAGTACTGAAACCATGATCTCTGTGCCTTACTATTTCTCCATATTCTTAGCACCAGTGAGGGGGTCAGGGCATCCTCAGGATGGATGTGTAAAAGACAAGAGTACTTCAATTGCTGTTCAGGAGGGGGAACTAATTCTGCCCAAAGCACTCAACACCATCTGAAGCATGTCAAACTGCTGGGCTGCAACCAAACTGTGCCGTGGGCACAGTTTCCTCTTCCACCTGGGTAGCAACAAGCTACAAGCAAATGGCATGCTGGACTATTGTGCACACCATATGTCTGTTCTACAAGAAATCTTCTCTAAAAAGAAAAATTATTTAATTGGAAGGATAATGGCATTAAAATAGTTCTGATGATTTTAAGACATTTCCATATTTCTTTGACACTTCTCCCATCAACAGGAGAATTTCTAGTTCTCTCTTGGGCATGGGCTTGCTTTCAGCCAATAGGAGACATGATTTGCAAGGCTAAATCATAAAAAGCTGTATAGGGAGCTCAAGTCAATGGAGAAGCCACACCGTCTGGCGGGCATTCCCAGCTGAGATCTGGCCAACAGCCAGAGTCAGCTGCCAGACAAGGGATTAAAACAGTCTTTGAGATGCCTCCAACACTGGCTTTCACTTGATGGCCAATATATAAGAGACTAAGTAAGAATGGGCTGGATGCAACCAGTTAACTCCCCAGAACTATGAGTGCAAACAAGAATGAACTGTTGTTGTTGTTTTATTCCACCTAGTTTGAGTGAGTAGAATATAAGCTTCCAGCTAATTTACCCTTCATACCATTTATTCCAATGGTCTTATTGATTTCCAGAAATAAATATTTCTGCTTACACTGAAAATAATAGCTTCCATGAAGCAGATCCCTGTACCACATTGGATAAAAATGGACACAGAGGGCAGGAGGGTTAGCTCAGTGGTTCCGGTGCCTGCCTCGCAAGTGCAAGGACCTGAGTTCGATCCCCGGTAACCACATATAATGCTGGGCGTGGAGACATGCCCACCAACAATCAACACCGCATACCACAATGCCGGACGTGGTGGCTCACGCCTGTCATCCCAGCACTTGGGAGGCAGAGACAGGAGGATTGCTGAGTTCGCGGCGGCTTGCCTGGGCACCATAGTGAGCTCAGGGCCAGCCTGAACTACAAAGTGAGACCCTGTCTCCAAAAAGCAAAAACAAACAAACAAAAAAAATGGACACAGATACACAGATGAAATGGATTCTTTTCTTTTCCTTTCCCTATCCTAACCCCACCTCCAGTATTGCAAGTTAATCTAGGGCCTTTGCATTGAGCTGTATCTCCAGTGCTTTCTTTTATTTTTTATTTTGAGACAAGGTCTCACTAGGTCACTGTTTCCCAAGCTGGGCTGAACTTGCATTCTTCCCGTCTCAGTCTCCCAGAGTGCTGAGAACTACAAGCAAATTCCACTACATCCAGAGAGCCATGGATTCTTAGTACTTGCAGCTGCTGGATTCACTTCAGGGAGGTTAAAGGAAAATCCTGGGCCTCAGTAAAAATTCTCCAAAGTGGCTAAAGTTCAATGGCCACTGTGAACGCTGTGCTGGACACAAAAAGAGCACAAGCAGCACATTATCAAAACAGTACTCACCTTGCTGCTCTGGAGGTCCTTTGACTAGAGAAAGGCTTCTCTTACCATACAGCTGAAGGATTCAACTTCTAATTCCTTTCTTGCATCTGCTTTTCACCTGTAATTGTGGATGGCTTGGAAATTCTGTTCTATATAAATTCCTCTAAATTACCTCAAATTTCTAATCAAGCAAACCTAAAATTCAGTTAAATTAGGCTAATGTGCTCCAAAAAGGGAAAAATAAAATATCACAATCCAAACTCCATACTGAAAGCAAAACAAAAAAGACAAAAGAGACCTATAATAAAGAAGGAAACAGTGGGTGGAAAGTGGCTGTGCAAAGCAGTAGTACTGCCTCTCAAATTTTTTTCAAAGCTACAAACAGACCCCACTGCCCAGGAGGTCAACTCCAACATCCCAGATGGGCATTTCCCACCAGGCTGCCACAGGCCGGCATTCTCACCACACTCACAAAGGAACCACCACGGAGCTGGTGATTTATTGCAACACTCTCCCTTCACTCCTGGCTGGGGAATCTCAGAGTAGGCATTACATCCACCCACTTGTTAAGCTATTTTATACAAGTAGCAATTATATTATGATTCGAAGAAAGAAAAAAATCCTCACTTATTTTAGAAAGTATGTAATATGAGATGGCCATAGAATGACAAACGTGTTTGGTTTAAAAATTGATCCTGTCAACTCATTGAGACTTTGTATTCTGGAAGTCTAATAGTCCCTCAAAAATATCTAGCTGGAAAGAAACTTCAACAATAGGAATCTGTGGCTCTGGAATCAACTAGAAGTAGAAAAACTAAAATCAGGTTTTTAAGACCTTATTTTATTATTACAATAATTTATTTTTTGCATTTTAATTTTTAGGTGGGATAACAATTACACATATTATAGAGTATTTCAAAATTTGTACATAATGTATAATGATCATATCAAGGCAATTTAGCATATCCACCAGCTCAAACATGTATCATTTCTTCATAATGGAGCATTTAAAATTCTCCTAGGTATTTTTAAAACTATAGTAAATTACTATTAACTACAACTTCAAATAAGTTTCTTCACTTGTTTACTAACATTTGGAATTCTTAAATCTGCCCAAATCACAAATAACTGCCTTGGGTTGCTTCTTAGCAAGGAATCTCCAATAACACACACTAGATACCAGTAGTTTTTGAAAAATGTGTTGGAACTGTCTTCAAACTATCCTGATTGTTTCCCTGTGAGACAGCTGAGCCCCAATCTAGGCTTCAACAGCCAGGAATATCAGTGAGTCAAATTAAGAAAGTAATTTACGGGCAAATTCACATAAGAAATATAGACTACTGGACAAAGAAAGTAGCTATCTGCATCATTCTCTTATCCATCGTGGGACAAGCCTCTTTATTCTGGTAATATTAAAGCAAAATGACCACACCTTAATTGGCCAAGGACAGGGCTCTTTTTACTTTCAAGAGGGCTTTGGTTTGGATGATATAGACTAAATAATAGCAAATTCAAATCAACAAAAGAGGTGAGTAAAGCTTTTTGAGTTTCTGAACTGATCTCAGATACCTCATCCAATAGGCTTCTTTCTATCTTTCCATTTACAGTCAGAATTCCTTCTTCTTGACTTAAATAAGTGATTCTTCCATCTTTACCACCAGCACCTATTGCATCCTACTTCTCTTTATGACAAATCTCAACTATGACATCCTTCAGGAACCTTCTCAGTGTCCTCTAATCTTCATGGCTTTTTAAATTCCAGCACACAATTTGGTACCTCTATAGTCTTAACACTATTTGCAACTTGTTTTTATGTATAGATCCCCCTACAAAAGTTATTTTATCCAAGAGCAAAGTCTATAATTACTTTTACAGTACTTTTTTTTTTTTTTTGAGACAGGGTCTCACTTTGTAGTTCAGGCTGGCCCTGAACTCACTATGTTGTCCAGGCAAGCCTCAAACTCAGAGCAATCCTCCTGCCTCTGCCTCCTGAGTTCTGGGATTACAGGCATGAGCCACCACACCTGGTACTGTGGTATATGGTTAGCGGGGATTGAACTCAGGACCTAGTGTTTGCAAGGCAGATGCCGGAACCACTCAGCTAAATTCCCAGCCCCACTTTTACAGTACTCTTTTTTAAAAAATCTAGGTCTGTGGACACCCATAGAGACTTTCTGATTTCTGAACCTGCTTAACCAGGTGGTTTAATACATTCCTGCTCCCTTGAACCACTAGTGGTACATGTGTAACTGTCCCATTGAGTGGTCTATACCACTGGATGGATTGTCCCATTAGGCAGCTTGTGCCACCAAATGGAATTGTGCCATGCAGCTGAATGGGACAGTCATATATGTACTACAGGTGGCTCAGACCTACCCAGCATTAAGACATATGAATTATGGGCCTGTCATAAACATGTTAAGGGTATAATAAGACACTACAGGTACTTCCCTGCCTCACTTCTCTTTCCATACCTGATACATTGCCTTTAAAGCACTTAATGCATTTTGTAATACTATATAAATTTGTACATCTATTTTCAAATGCCATCTTTCACATTATATTACAGGGTTCAGGAGGATACAGTATTTGTGTGTTTTGATCACCACCATCTACCAAAGATCTATCACAGTGCCTATCAGTGTTCAATAAATATTGTATCTGTTTTCTAGATGGATGATGGGTAGACTGACAGATGGAAAATGGAAGAAAGAAAAAAATGTTTCAAATAAATATAGGAATACCTTGGTTCCTGAACTTAATTCTTTTCATGATTCTGTTCACAAACTGAATAGGATGAGATCAAATTAAATTCAAAGATTAGGTTCAGTGTTGACTTTATGGGAGACTGGTGATTCAGTTCTCATTCAATTCAGTTTGTGAACACAATCATGAAAAGAATTAAGTTCAGGAACCGAGTTACTACTGTAAACATAAAGCAGATTTAGGTTTTAGGAACCTAAACATTGTGAATTTAACCAGCTCACATTTCTCAACAGATCACATGTTATATGTTTACTGAACTTTCCTGTTTTTCTTAGAAAGAGGTAGAACAGAGTCAGGCTTGCGGTCCACTTGATCTAGTGTATAGAATGTGAGTGACTATTACATCTGGATGGTACCATTATTTCTCAGTTATTTTTCAGTTATACAAACTGCTAAAGTACAAGGTCATCATTTCAAGAAGACAGAGGAAATATAACAGCTTAGAAAATAGGCTCAAGACATTTCAGAAACATGTGCACCCACCAAAACACTACAACCCAATCTCAGAGTGCCATCTCTGAGGTGCAATTTCTGACAGTACCATCTAAAATGACTGGCTCAAATTCAGAGACGTGACACATGAGATGTTAACGTTTCTGACAGTTACAAATTGCTGTGGCAATTGGGGCTTCAGAACCCTGCTGTTTTGTTGTTGTTAATTTTGATTTTTTGAGATAGGGTCTTGCTACATAGTTCAGATTGACCTTGAACATACTATGCAGCCCAGGCTATCCTCAAACTCATAGTGATCCTCCTGCCTCAACCTCCCAAGTTCTGTGTTTATAGCCAGGCACCATGACCCCTAGCAGGATCCTGCTGTATTGTCAGTTAAGTCAATATATACTAGGAAAAGCTGAGGAAGATAAATGTAAAGAAAACCACTTTAGAACCCTAGGCAAATTGTTAATTAATTGAAAAGTATGAAATTTCTATCATGCTTTAGAATCTAAAAGCACTTTTAGATACCCATTCTTATGTAATCCTTACTACAACCCTACAGAATAAACAAAACAATCATCTCTCTTTTACTGATATGGAAATTTAGGAATGAGAAGGTTACTAACAGCAAGTGGCCAGGGGTAAATTTATAGTCTTCAAACCCCTGTTCTCTCACTGTATTCTATACATCCTCAAGAAAACTGTTCTTGCCGGGCGTGGTGGCTCGCACCTGTCATCCCAGCACTCGGGAGGCAGAGACAGGAGGATTGCTGAGTTCGAGGCTTGCCTGGACTACATAGTGAGCTCAGGGCCAGCCTGAACTACAAAGTGAGACCCTGTCTCAAAAAAAAAACAACTGTTCTTAAACGAACTGATTTCTTTCTTTTCTAGAAAAAAAAGAGGTCATGAAAATGATGCCCTGAGTACAACCTGTAGGAAATGATACAAGATTAATATCTAAAAGTCACTTTCCTAAAACAGCAATGAACAAGAATTTGAAATTTAAAAAATCAGTATTATTTACATTAGCATCTTGCAAAATGAAACACTTAGATTAAATCTAATAAAATATATGCAAGATCTATATAAACTATAAAGTTCTAATAATAAACATGATAGTCCATGGTTTTGGGGTAGAATGATGCAATATTGTTGAAGTGTCCATTCTTCCCAACTTAGATACAGATTTGATGCAACCCCAATCAAAATCCTTAAAATTGACTCTACCCCAGAGCTGCCGTGATAGGACCCAGGTCACAAACCCTAGGTGCCATTACCAGCATGGAGGACTGTGGCCTACCAGCTGGTCCCCACCCCACTCCAGAGCTGTGCCAATAGGTCACAGACCCCAGGAGGACCGCGGTCTCTCAGCCCCCACTTCACCCCGGAGCTGTGTTGTGACAACACAGGCCCGAGAGGAGCCCGGAGCCATTTCCTGCATCCCTCCACACTTGAGCCGCACTGAGAAACCAGGCAGGATAAAAAACAAGGGAATCTAGCTTCTGTTTTGCCATCTACTCCTAGATCCCTCTATTCAGGTTTTGTCCCCACAGCCTCTCCTATCTTCCTGTCAGAACCAATACCCAGAAGTAAAAGACTCTTAGGCTGCCCTATTTCTTCTCCTGTACTATTATAAGAAGGTGTGCAAAGTACTCCAGCAGTCATACAGCATACAGTTGGTACTGTTTTATATATGCCCTTTTATCCTCTGTTACCCGCTGGCATATATGAGGTTCTCAAGTCTAGGTGATCTTTATAAATCTGCTAAGCCTATTTCATTCTCCTTCTGTCTCCCTACCTCCCTGATTCCGCAGTGACCTTTTATTCCCAAAGGGTTCTGGGGGTACATAAGATCTACATGTTGTATACACATTGCTGATTAATTCTAAATTTTGGCATATGGACACAGAGGTAACTCATGAGCTCAAAGTCTTCAGAATAGAAATTAACAAATCTTTTCATTTGATTTACTCTGTTTAATACTGATACTGGAACTGACTGTATTGTGGTAACAAAGATGATGTGACTGTTCTGTTCAAATACCTCCCATGATGTGTCAGAACTGAGAACTCTGAAGGGTCATTACAGATTCAAGGAGGACAACCCAGGAAGGTGCCACTTCCAAAGGGCCCCAGATAATAGAAAGAAAGAGACCTAAAACAAACATTGCCCTGTCATCAGGCAAAGAATTAAACAAACAGAATTAGTAACAACAAAAGAGTAGAAATGAGAAAATATATAAAAAAACAGACACAAAGATCACCACCACAGGGAAATTCAGAGAAAAGGGAAAAGAGCAAACTGTAACTTAAACACCAGGACTCTTTGAGATGGTAACTAAAGCAGATCTAGTAAAATGGCAATCAGAACTGATCTCTGAGATCAAACCGAGATACTGTCCACAGTGAAAAGACATTAAAGAAGAGATCAGTGAGATAATAGAATCCAACATAGCAGAAGCAATGGAACCTTTTAAACAGCTTTGAGCAGAGATCCAGGTGAGGATGAAGGAGAACAAAAGCTGGCAAAGTAGGATGAATGAAGCAGAGAACCAAATCTCAGACCTAAAGGACAGCATAGCAACCAATGAGCAGAAAAGACATAATCTATGGAAAAGGGCAAGGGACCATGAGAAATCAATCCAACAGCTTCTAGATGACTCAAAGAAAAATAATATAAGGCTGATGGGAGTCACTAAGGAAGCAGGAGACAGTATAAAAGACAAAAAAAAAAAACTGTTGTCAGAGATAACGGCAGAAAACTTGACAGGCAAAGAAATGGACATGCAGATAAAAGAGGCCTATAGGACTCCAAAATGCCATGACATAAAAATACCTATACTAGACATATAATTATAAAGGTTCCAGATACACACAAAAGAATGAAATACTGAAAGCAGTGAGAGAAAGGAAGAAAATCACCTACAAAAAGAAGCCCATTAGGATCACAGCAGACTTTTCAACACAAACACTCAACACAAGGAGAGCCTGGAGGGAAGTATTTCAAGCATTGCAGAAAAACAACCTCCAACCTAGACTGTTGTATCCTGCAAAACTATGTTTCAGAATAGACGGGGAAGGGCCGGAGGGTTAGCTCAGTGGTTCCGGCGCCTGCCTCGCAAGCATAAGGACCTGAGTTCGATCCCCGGTTACCACATATAATGCTGGGCGTGGTGGCTCACGCCTGTAATCCCAGCACTCGGGAGGCAGAGACGGGAGGATTGCTGAGTTCGCGGCGGCTTGCCTGGGCACCATAGTGAGCTCAGGGCCAGCC
>PVIC010054588.1:0-11494 GCA_004025085.1 Thryonomys swinderianus | reverse complement strand
CTATGGTGCCCAGGCAAGCTGCCGCGAACTCAGCAATCCTCCTGTCTCTGCCTCCCGAGTGCTGGGATTACAAGCGTGAGCCACCACGTCCGGCATTGTGGTATGCGGTATTGATTGTTGGTGGGTGTGAGTCTCCACACCCAGCATTATATGTGGTTACCGGGGATCGAACTCAGGACCTTGCGCTTGCGAGGCAGGTGCCGGAACCACTGAGCTAACCCTCCGGCCCTCACTATCAAGTTTTTACGATCTGCCTTTCTGTTGGATGGCAGTAGCATTTTGATCAGACCTCATAAAGATACTAAAGAAAGAGGACCTCCAGAACTGCTTCAGAAAGTGGCGAGGACAATGGATGAGTGCTTGAAGCAGGTGAAGATTACAAAGGCAGTTAAAAGCAGTGTATCTTTTACCGTAGTGATTTTTAAAATTTAAACACATACTTTTTTTGATCTGCCCTTGTGTTAAAATTCAAATCTGCCAGCCAGGGATTTAGCTCAGTGGTTCTGGTATCTACCTTGCAAGTCCAAGGTCCTGAGTTCGATCCCCTGTAACCACATACCATAGTGCCAGGTGTGGTGGCTCATGCCTGTAATCCCAGTACTCGGGTGGCAGAGGCAGGAGGAATGCTGAGTTTGAGGCTAGCCTGGGCAACATAGTGAGCTCGGGACCAGCCTGACCTACAAAGAGAGACCCTGTCTCCAAAAATATATATAAATAAATAAATTAAATTAAATTCAAATCTGCATGTCTGTATTTCTTAAGGTGTAATAAGCTCTGTGTTCCATAAACTGGTGAACTCTCAGTTGTACAAGAAGCCCCTGCCATGTACAGATTCACTTTGAGAAGGTTCTGTGTTGTTGGAACTTACTTTGGACCCAGTTTATGTCTTCAGTACCAGTGGTAATAGCCGCATTTTAGCCACTGTGAGCACAGAGGGGACACAGAACTGGGTTATTTCAGCTCTCCTTCCCATCACCACAGTTTTCATTCGTGTTTAAAATTTGAAGTAATGATATTAAAGGCCATCTGCCAGGTGTGAATTTTATGTTAGGTGCAACTTTTAGTTCATATGTGGAATATTTTATTATATTTCAGTGTCAGTAACAATGAGGACATGTTTTCTCTCCTAAATTGTTGCTTTTAAAACCAAAGAACAAAACTAAAAAGTAATGTTCGCATAATTATTATTGAAGAGATACAATTCCTCAAGAAGGAAAGTATTTGAAAATAATCCAGTCCAGTTGGGGATTGTGGCATCTGCTTGTAACCCCAGCACCCTGGGGAGGCTGAGGCAGGAAGAATGCGGTTTGAGCCAAGCCTGGGCAACTTAGTAAGACTCTGTCTCAAAATGAAAAAGAGAAAGAGCTGGGGGTACAGGTCAGTGCAGAGGCCCTGGTTTAATCTCCAGTACCAGGAAAAAAAAAAATCCAGTCATCATCATAGCTGTTTGCACACCAGGCCTGGGAGCCAGGGCCAGAGGCTGGGGATGTGCTGTCAGGTAGGGTGTGCACATGGATCTGGCAGGGAGCAAGAAGGGACTGACTTTTTGGGTTCAAAAGCTCCTTCTGGAGTGATGAAAATGTTTTTAAGACTAGGTAGAGTTGGGCCAGAGATTTAGTTCAGTGCCTCCAATGCCTGCCTAGCAAGCACAAGGTCCTGGTTTGATCCTCAGTAACCACATACAACAATACTGGGCATGATGACTCATGCCCACTGGCAATCAGTACCACATACCACAAATGCCAGGCTTGGTGACTCAAGCCTGTTATCCCAGCACTAGGGAGGCAGAGGCAGGAGGATTGCTGAGTTCGAGTATTGACTGTGCTACAGAGTGAGCTCAGGGCCAGCCTGAACTACAAAGTGAGACCCTGTCTCAAAAAAAAAAAAAAAAAAAAAAAAAAAAGCCAGGCATGGTGGCTCACGCCTGTAATCCCAGCACTCGGGAGGCAGAGACAGGAGGGTTGCTGAGTTCGAGGCTTGCCTGGGCTACAGAGTGAGCTCAGGGCCAGCCTGAACTACAAAGCGAGACCCTATCTCAAAAAAAAAAAAGGTAGAGTTGTTGGCTGCCCAATGTTATAAATATATTAAATACCACTAAATTGCCCTTTTAAATTTTTTCCTTTTTGAGACAATGTCTTGCTGTTTTTCCCAGTCTAGACCCCTAGAGATCTTCCTGCTTCAGCCGTGCAATTAACTGGGACCATAGGAATGTGCAACTGTACCTGAGTATCTTATGCTTTAAAAGGATTGATTTGATGTCCTACAAGTTTTGTGGTAATAAGAAAAAGAACCCACACAGTCTTGTGTGGAAGAGGCAGAACAACCAAGATGACAACCAAGAGGAGAAAAAGTGTGTTTCCATTGTCCTGTCGTGACTTAGGGTGAACAGGAAGGCACAGGTGTGTCCTGATGGAAAGCTACCGACCTGAGGAAACTGAGGGATCTAACTAGAAGCTGCGCACTCTTTGTGATTGGTTAGGGGAGTGTAATTGGCTTTCTCTTTGTGTCCTCAGATGGAAACTGAGGTAGAAATAGGGCAGCTGGCTGTCGTGGACCAGATCAGTGTCACAGGTGGTGGGGCTAAGGGGAGAGAGTGCCAGCTTCCTGGCTGGCTGCTGCAAGTGTGGCCAGAGCTCTGTGGTCCCTCGGTTTGCTCAGTCTCTCGATGGCAGATTCACATAGTGAGCACAATTGTCCCCAGCCAGTGCGTCAAGCACTGGAAATGCCAAGTGCCCAGGGTAGCAGGAGCCTGTGTCCAGGCATGTGAACACTATGTGTGGGCTCCACAACCCCCCATGTGGAGCTGCAGGTCCCTGGGACGCACATGATGCATCTGGAGGGCTGACCAGAGGCTGGGACTCCTGGATTCCTGGGCTTCGTCAGTGACCCA
The DNA here is from genome assembly GCA_004025085.1 of Thryonomys swinderianus. NCBI lineage: Eukaryota > Metazoa > Chordata > Mammalia > Rodentia > Thryonomyidae > Thryonomys > Thryonomys swinderianus. The sequence goes on along the minus strand of PVIC010054588.1, from coordinate 8,604 downwards.
GCCCCTCCCATCCCTGACCCTCTGGTCTTCAAGCCCCTTCTTAGGTCCCAATGCGCGCTCTGCCTCTTTAATTACCAGGGATGGCCTGCAGCAAGTCCTGGGGCGCCCCACCCAGCTGGAGCCCTGCTTATCACCACTGAAGTGCCCCAGAGCCAGCACCAGGCAGGAGCTCTGGGCACATTCCTTCCTGGAGCTGTCACCTCAGGAAATAGGTCACTCCCATTCCAACAAGCACTCAGCCCCTGGCTATGTCTCTAAGGGGAGAAGGACCCCAAGAATACCGGGACCCCGTGATGGGGCTGAAAATGGAGCAATCCCCACAACCGATGGGATAGCAATGCTTATGATCTCGCAACAGAATAGGGGACCCAGGGCCCGAGGTTTAGTTGTAGTCGACACAGGATAAAAAAACTTCCACTGGGAAAAAAACAAAACCTGTAATTCTTGCTTAGCCCCACAGTTAAGAGAGCAGTGTGCCCTCAGTGCCGGCTTTTGGCCCATAGAGAATGGTGCCGAATCTTTTTCAGTGGTCACATGGGACCCTTAGGACAGAGGCAGGGGCCAAGGACTATTTTGTTGCATTTCAGAAGCTTTACAGCACTCTGGAAGGGAGCGGAGGGAGGCCGCAGAGCCAGTGCCACGAGCCTGAGAGGAAGACGAGAGGCTAGGGCACGGGGGCAGCCCACAAGGTCAGGTCTGCTGTCCATGGCGCCACACCTCCCCCTCCTGGGAGTCCAGCCCCACTGTCTCTGGCCTGGATGTGACATTCTGTATTTAGCCTGTGCCCCAAGTACACTGACTAGTGTCCTTAAGAGAGAGGGGGCACACAGGGAGACGGATGTACCAGGACAGAGCTGTGCAGTCATCGCGATGATGCAGCCACAAGCCGAGGAATGGCTGGAGCCTGAAGCTAGAAGCAGGAAGCTTCCTCTCCAAGTCTTAGAGGGAGCATGACTCGGACCATACCAAGTTGAACCTCTGGCCTCCAGGATGAAAGGTATGTTTTTATTTTAAGTCACCACCTGTGGGGCTGTTACAGTGGCTATGGGATGCTCACGTGCCTATCATCCGCCAACCCCCCACCCCCAGCAGCCCAAGAGAGTGTTCAGGTCACATCCACTCCTCATCGCTCCCTCTGGAGTCTCCTGTTGTGCGCGGTGGGACCCACCCTCCGCGCAGCCTCAGGCTCTCACCTCTTCCCTTTCCGCTCCTCATTCTGCTGCCGAACTGGCCACTTACCCCTGGCCTGGAAAGTTTTCCTTACTAGAAACTTCTGTTCTGAGAAAACCTGCTTAGCTTGCTCCCCCTCAGGACCTTGGGTTGCTCCTCCCTCTAGCTGGATGTCCTTCTTCTGGGTCAGCCAATCTCGAGTCTCACCAAGGTTGGCTTTGCCTCCAGGCAATACATGCCGATGTCTGGGGATGTCCGGGGAGCACCGAGGGAGCCTTAGGCACTCAGTGGGCTGAGGCCAGGGACGCTGCTGTCCTCTGTGCTCAGGAAGCCCTCCTGACGGCAGAAAACCCTCCCAACCCAACAGGCCCACAGCACCGAGCTGAGAAACCAAGCGGCGGATCTTTTCACAATGCGTTCCTTGCCTTTTGGGCCTTAGTTGGGATCCCCCTCCCCAGGAAGAGCTCCTGAAGACCCTCTGCACACCTCCTCTGAAGTCACGCCTTTAGTTTCCTCACAGCCCCTATCTTGCAGTGAATGCTTAAATTAAAACGAAAACTGATTATAGTAAAAGACATTGCCATGAACCTCCCTGAAAATCCTCCTTCTTGCTTTGAACACACTTGTCCCGTTGTCCTTATCCTTCCGGAAACAGTTCTGGAAGCGACTCAGCAAGACCTTGTCTCAAAATAAAAAATAAACAAACACAGGACTGGGATGTAGCTCAGTGCAAAGGGCGACAGGGCTGGCACTGTGGTGGGTGCCACCTCATAGGCACAGAAGGGCACAAAGCCAATGTTCCCACCCTGTGGTCTAGGGATTGGGGTTGGCTTTGATTCAGTCCCAAGGTCTCAACCCCCAGAGGCCTAGGCACTGAGCAGTGAACTGTGTGGTTATCCTTGGAGTTCACTCCTCTGGCACTGGTTGGGAACAGCCCAAAACAAGGTCCCAGGCTGCTTGAGTCCCACTGCATCACTCTGTGGTTAGAATTTCTGCGGGAAGTACCCATCCAACCCCTCTGTCCTCACTCAACCAGTGCCTGAATTGATGCTCCTTTAACAACGGACCTGGATGGTTTTATCCCCTCCCCAGTGGATCAGGTCATTTAGAGGAGCAAAGAGACAAACCTGTTATGCATCCATATTAAATGGCTAAGGTGCTTGTACACTGATTCCTGAGGTATTATAAGAAGCCACCAAACTGTCTCCCCAAAGTGTGGCAGGACCAGTTTGCATTCCCACCAGCAATGACCTGTCCTCATTGGCCTCAAGGGCCCTGGGAGTGTCCAGGCTGTGGGTTCAGGCCATGCTAACCTGTACATGGTGCTGTCTTGTTGCTGCTTTGATCTGAAGTTATCTAATGTCAGATGTTGTGGTGTATCTCCTCACATGCTTTGGGCCCTCTGTTTCTATCCTTAGGTGAGGTGTCTGTTCAGATCTTTTGCCCATTTTCACACTGGGTTGTTTGCTTATTGTTGCATTTTAAGATTTTTTGTATAATCATGATACTCCTTTATCTGACATGTATTTTGCAAATATATGGTACTGCAGACCATACTAAGGGCCTTCACACAGAATTACTTCTCCAGTCCACCCCTTTTGAAAAAAAAAAATTTTTTTTTTTGGTGGTACCAGGGATTGAACCTGGACCCTTGTGCTTCCAAGGTAGATGCAGTACCACTTGAACTAAATCCCTGGCCAAAAAAATTCTTTTTGAGACAGGGTCTTGCTAAGTCACTAAGCGGCTGATGTGGGACTCAAACTTTATAATCTTCCTGCCTCAGCCTCCCAGAGTGCTGGGATTAGAGATGTGTACTACTATGCCTGTTTTATTTTGCAAGTATGTTGTCCAGGTCTTAGCTCATATTTTCATCCTCTTTTGCTTGAGTCATTTTGGACAGTCCAGAGCAAAGATGGTTAGCAGACTCAGGGTAATAGTTCAGAGAGCAAAAGATGAGCTAAGGAAAGTGGTTGCTCCGTGGGCCCCCCTTTCACCCTATGAGGTACACAGGGAAGTCAGATTGCCACTGTGTTGGCAGAAGTGTCATTGGCCCTGCTCACTCACAGGGTGGTTGGCAACCCCTAGCAAGCCCAGATGCTCATGCCTCTTGAGTCATGCTGTTTCTGGATAGATTCCAAAGATGGTCTCCTGCACTGAGCATGAGTAGCAAAATTGGAGGATGTTCATCATGGATGTGTCTGTCAGAGCAAAAATTGGAAACAATATAAGCAACCATCATTGTTTTGTTTTTTTTTTTGACAGGGTCTTGCCTTGTAGTTCAGGCTGGCCCTGAGCTTACTATGTAGCCCAGTCAAGCCTCGAACTCAGCAATCCTCCTGCCTCTGTCTCCTGAGTGCTGGGATGGCGGGCATGAGCCACCACGCCCAGCACTGTGGTATGTGGTATTGATTGCTGGTGGGTGTGAGTCACCATGCCCAGCATTGTATGTGGTTACTGGGATCGAACTCAGGAACTTGCACTTGCAAGGCAGGCACTGGAACTGGAACCACTGAGCTAAATCTCCGGCCCTAAGTGACCATCTTTCAAAAAATCAAAGGGATATATCAAAACAGGGGTTTTACCCATGCATGATACCACACACTTGTAATTTCAGCATGATAGGAAGCTGAGGCAGGAGGATCGAAAATTTGAGTCCCAAGGGCTGGGGATTTAGCTCAAGTAGTGCCACACCAACCTTGGACGCACAAGGGCCTGAGTTCGATCCCCAGTACTGCAAAATAAACAAACAAATAAATAAAATAATGAAAGCATAAAAAGAAAATTTGAGTACCACCTGGGAACCTTAGCAAGACTGTCTTAAATAAAAACTTTTTTTTTTCCTTGAGACAGGGTCATGCTTTGTAGTTCAGGCTGGCCCTGAGTTCACTATGTAGCCCAGGCAAGCCTCGAACTCAGCAATCTTCCTGAATCTGCCTGCTGAGTGTGGTATTACAGGTGTGAGCCACTACACCTGGCTCAAATAAAAACTTTTTAAAAAAGGGATATTTCTCAGCGCTAAGGCCCAAGGTTCAGTTGCCAGTACTAAATAAATAAATGGCTCCTATATGACAGTTAAATTGAGCGTCTGTCAAAAGTACACCTCAGCAGCATAACATTGTGGGCAGGGAGCAATTTGAAAATCGTTCAGTGTGAGAATGTGCACTTGAAAACACAGAAAACAATGCTTTCCATTGTTGATGGATACCTACAAAGGAGCAAAGTGTAGATGCATGGAAGGATACATGCCAACTTCAGGAAAGGGCTCACCTCCAGAACTGGATCCCACGGGATGCCAAGGCAAAAATCAGCAACACATAAACAACAATAATGATGGAATACAAATAAGTAAACAGATACATGATTATTGATTGTAATCTCTATGGTTTTCTGTATGTCTGAACGATTCTCTAATTTGAAAAAGAAGCAGTTCTGAAAGGTGTCTCTACATTTTCTAACCCACTCCTCCCTTGGCGTTGTCTCTTACATGGCAAAAATCAAGAAAGCCCGCGGGGGTGGGGATGGGGCGATATGATGGGAGGTGATGGGGCAGAAGATGAGACAGGCCCCGAGAGAGGACCAGCTATTCACATCCACATCTGATTTGGCTCTGCCCCTGCCCAGCTGTATCCATGGCAACCAAATCTTGTCCATGAAGCTGGACCAGAGCAGGCTCCTGAGAGTGCCACGCTCTGTGCAGAGTCTCCAGGTGTGAGCCTGAGGGACATTCCTCAGAAATAAAGAGTAGTGTCCTCCCATCCCCCCAGGACCCTTGGGGCTGCATCTGCTGTGCCTTTGGCAACTGCTAGTCATTTCATAATTGCTTTCTTTAAAGCTCATTGACCATGAAACCACTGACCTTCAAGGGTTTGGTGGGCTCTTCCTGGTGTCCCGCTCTCCTCAGGGCATTAATCTGGGTGACTTCATGGGAACCCTCGGAGCTCACAGTGGCAAATCACTTGCAGTCCCTGAGAGAGTTATCAAATTCTAGAATCCAGTTCCTAAGCATAGTACATCTGAGAGCTCTCCCTATATCCATGAATATAAAAAGAGCATGATTCTTAATAATCACATAACTCAGCATGTGAATGTGTACAATAATTTATTTTACTAACTTTCTATCACTGGATTCAGGGTGGAGAGTTTCCTGAATTTTTTTCCTTTTTTAAACCACACCCTTGTGAAATCCCTTATTAATTGCTGACTGTCGGTTCTTAAACCTTTATGTTCAGAAAGAGCTTCCCCCTTTTAGGGTCAGATAAACATCCTTCTAGATATATTTAGTTCATTTTGTCTGCTTTTTTTTTTTCTTTTGGTACCAGAGATTGAACCCAGGGCCTTCACACTGTGCTATATCTCCAGCCCTTTCGATTCTTTTCTTTTCTTTTTTAAGATAGTGTCCTGCTAGATTGCTAAATTGCCAAGGTTGGATCTAAATTTATGATCCTCCAGCCTCAGCCTCCCAGAGTGCCAGGATTACAGGTGTGGCCACCAGGCCTGGGTGGGGCACTTTGATTTGGCCCTGCACTCGCCTGTGAGGTCTGTTGCCTCTGCTCTGGTTCCCAGATGCACATGTTGGGTTTTGGATTCTATGAACCACAGACTACTCCATTGGGCCCAGTCAAAGTTCTGCCTTTCAGCACAGGCTGCCCATGTTAACAAGGAATTGGCAGTCCTAGGGCTCTTCTTCACCCTTCAGTGGCTGCCTTTGTTTCCTTTTCCCTACCATGTAAAATCCTATATTTCTGTTAGGCCCCAAATTCATTTTCTCTGTGCTTGGTAACCTTTCCTGATGATCTTTCCCATGGCTTGGAACTCTCCCAATAGCACTTACACTCAGTCTCTCTACAAAACTATACTTTCCAAAGATGACCTCACCAATGCATTCCCATCCTAAGAGCTCTTTCTGCAAGTTGACCAAAATGACAGAGGGTCTGTGTGCCCTCCTCAGGAATGGCCTGGTGTCCACTCCATTGATGGACCATTGTCAAAGTGATGCACGTGACACCTGCAGTTGAGTCATTAAAGGAAAATTCTCCCCCTTTCTCTCTCTCCTTCATAATCCAGCCACCATTTTTTAAGGAAGTCCAGGCAGTATGGGAAGTTCATATATTGAAGAACATCCCAACCTAAAATCCTACTGACTTGTCCAAGTGAGTGTCACCTGACAGATCTTTGAAAGAATGAGAGGATTTCAGCATTGCTCACTCCCTTTGTCTTCCTGAGTTTCAGCTGAGGAGCCAGACATTAAGAAGCAAAATCAAAGCAGGGTGTGGTGGCACATCCTTGCAGTCCTAGGACTCAGGAGGCTGGGGAAGGAGGATCTCTTGACCTGAGAATCCTATTCCAGCCTGACCCACGTAGCAGACTCCACTTCCAAACAAAGATTTCAGACAGTCATGAAAGAAAGACAAGGGGCAGAGGGAAGAAAGGAGAGTTGCTACTTAACAGCTGTGAGATTTCTATTTGGGGTGATGAAAGAGTTCCAGAAGTGGATGGTGGTGGTGATTGCATAAATTATGAACGTTCTTAATGCCACTGAGCTATATGGTTAAAATGATAAATTTTATGTTCTGTATATTTTGTCACATTAAAAAATCTTATTAAAAAAGTAAAATATAACTCATTTGTGGTCTACTCTCTCTAAATTCCAGAGTTGCAAAAATCAACCCCACTAAATGTAGGGGTAATTTGTTATGCAGCAAGAAGTTGTTTATACCATATGCTCTTCTGCTTTGTAGGACGCCCTAAAAGATAATGTCTCTTTTTCAGAAGTTAACTTACATTTTTTTTTTTTTTTGAGACAGGGTCTAGCTTTGTAGTTCAGGCTGGCTCTGAGCTCACTATGTAGCCCAGGCAAGCCTAGAACTCAGCAATCCTCCTGTCTCTGCCTCCTGAGTGCTGGGATTACAGGCGTGAGCCACCACGCCCGGCACTGTGGTATGCGGTATTGATTGCCGGTGGGCGTGAGCCTACACACCCAGCATTGTATGTGGTCACCGGGGATTGAACTCAGGACCTTGCGCTTGTGAGGCAGGCACCGGAACCACTGAGCTAACCCTCCGGCCCAACTTACATATTTTTAAGGGCAAAGCTTCTCAAAGTACTGAAAATATTGCTAACAAAATACTAGAGACTAAGTGTCTTGAACTTGAATTATGATGCTCAAAGTGACAAATATTATTTTCAACTCTTGCATAATTATCAAAGTCACATACACTAAAATTACCAAAGTGACAGTAGAGTCTCTTATGGTTTAGAATAAGATTGTCACCCAAAGACCTCATGTGCTCCAAGGCAGGGCTTTTGGAAAGTGAATCAGGGACCTGATAGCTGGCTTGCTGTTGGGATGGGGTCTGGTTGGAGAAGATGGGTCACTAGGTGTGACCTGGAAGGACAAATCTCTTCGTTTCCATGGCCACCACAACTCAAGCAGCTTTTCCTCTGCCATGTTTCTCTGCCATCTTCTTTCTTCTTGAAGTCAGCTGACAATGGATTGTAACTAAGAGCCCAAAGAAACCTCTTCTCATTTACATTTTGGTGTTAGGTATTGTGTCCCAGCAATGAGAAGGGAACTAAGACAGTGTCTTAGTCTGTTTTCTGTTGCTATAAGTGAATACTAAAGACCTGGCCAGCTCTAAAGTATATGGCTTTATTTAGATCATGGTTCTGGATGCTGGGAGGTCCAGAAACACGACACTGAGTCTGCTCAGTGTCTAGCGAGGGCCTTCAAACTGCACCATTGCATGGCAGAGGGCATCACATGGTGAGACAGAGCAAGCATGCCAGAGAGACCCTGCTATTCTAACAAAGCCAATATCTATGGATGGACAATTCCATTCATGAAGGCAGAGTCTCTGACCTCCCAAAGGTCCTGCTCCAAATGCTGTTAAAATATGAATTTGGAAGTTAAGTTTCTAACACATGGACTTAGAGAAATGCGTCAAAATATCAGAAATCAAAGATTGCACACAGCCCAGGCTATTACAAAGGAGAACAGAATGAACAATTAGGGGCTGTCCTGTACATCAAGCACATCACATGCTTTATGGTTAGATACTCAGGTTTTTGCCAGACATGGGTGTGCATGCCTGTAATTCTTGCATTCAGTAGGCTGAGGCAGGAAGATTGCCATGAGTTTGAATTCAGCCCAGGTTATTCAGCAAGAAGCTGACTATATAAAAAACACCCAGATTTTGAAACCTAGCAAACCTGGGTTCAGATTTTAGAACTATACTGTGTGATCTTAGGCAAGTTACTTGGTCTTTCTGAGCCCTAGTATCCTGAGCTAAAAAATAAAGAATTTATGTGATTAAACAAAACACATACCAAGTCATGGCAAGCACGTGGAGCATGTAGTGTTCAAGAAATGTTGGCTGTCTCCCTCATTTACTCATCACACCAGAGTAAAGCAGTTGCAATCTTTTTTTTTTTTTT
>PVIC010054587.1:0-11487 GCA_004025085.1 Thryonomys swinderianus | reverse complement strand
CATTAATATAAGTCTCACTGAAGTAGAGTATAGTGAATGTTGTAGCTATAAACAAAGTACACAGTCCTTCGATTAGGAATGCTGTCAAGTGAATTGCTTCTTAGATTTCGTTTGTCACATGATGGTGCCCACTTAGTAGCTCCTGTCTACCACGCCAGCCTTCTGTATGAAACACTAAGTACACACTTTCAGCTTAGTCCTAACGACCCTGTGGAAGGCATTGTTCACCTCTCTGTTCCTAACGCTGTAGATCAAGGGGTTTAGCATGGGGATCACTAAGGTGTAGAAGACAGAGGACAGTTTGTCGATGTCAGAGGACTGAGCAGATTTGGGCTGCACGTACATGAAGAAGAGGGTCCCGTAGAAGACCACCACCACTGTGAGGTGAGAGGCACACGTGGAGAAAGCCTTTTTCCTTCCCTCCGCAGAACGCATCCTACATACAGCTAAGAGAATCATAAGGTAGGACAGTAGGACCACCAGGAGGGAGGATGTCAAGTTAAATATTGCAAATCGATTGATCAGTGATGCTATGTCTCGTCCGGTGGAGCACAACATAAGTGACACAGGGATGTTATCACAATAGAAGTGGCTGAGGAGACTGGTACAGAAAGTGGATGTAAAAATCTTACAGGTGAAGAGCAGAGCCTGCACGGTGCAGTAGAGGTAGGGGACGCCCACCAGGACGTGGCAGCATGTCCGGGACATGATGACGTTGTAGAGCAGAGGTTTGCAGATGGCCACGTAGCGGTCATAGGCCATGGCGGACAAGATGAAGAGTTCGCTGACAATGCATACGATGAAGAAGGCCATCTGCAAGGCACAAGCCTGATAGGAAATGGTATCTTGTCCCATAAAAAAATTTAGCAGCATTTTGGGATAAATGATGGTGGCATCGCCCAGATCCACATAGGCCAGGTGCCTGATGAAAAAGTACATGGCTGTGTGTAAGTGGGCATCCAGCCTGGTCAGCACGATCATGCCCAGGTTGCCCACCACTGTGATCACGTAGATGAGGAGGATGATGCCAAAGAGGGGGAGCTGTAGCTCGGGCAGGCTGGAGACGGGGCTCAGGGTGAGGTCAGTGGGCACCGTTAGGTTCCGTCTGCCCATGACGTCAGATGGCTCTTGAGGGAGGGAAAAGGAAGATGTCAGGTCTGACACACAGAATTCTCCAATTGTAATAAACCCAGACTGGAAATGTTTATTCGAATAGGCCACAGAACACTATTTTCTTCCTCTGATTCTGATAGTCTAAAGAGGAGTATAATTCCTCTTTCTCTAAATGAAGTACTCATCTGAAATACATGAACAGTTTCATTGGTTGAGATAGTAGTATTTGGGGCAACTCTTATTAACAAAAACATATCTATGTAAATACACAAGCATGAATTTTGTTTCATCCGCAGGATGGAAGTAGTTTTTTTTTTAATTTGTGAATCTAGAAGGAAGGATAGAAAAATAGTTTAGCTAAAATAAAATGTATCTATTACCGTAGGACACATGGCTGTCAATCAGCTTCGACACAATCCCTCTGGCTCGGCCACACAGATATTGTTCTTGCTACTGTGCCCTTAGTGCTGCTGCCAACGTTCAAGGGACAGAAAGATCGTCTTATACAAACAAGGTGGCGGGTGTCGTCCAATTTACCAGCTCCGCCTCAGTGTGACTTGAGGCTCTGCTCCAAGGTCAGAAGAGCTGTGAAAGGCGCGTCTTCTCCAAGGTGCTTCGGGATGTGAAGGTGCCCACAAGAGCGTGACTGAAGACACTTGGTGACATAAGACTTCTTGACCCTCCACAGGAAGTGGCAGCAGCGGTGGGATAAATTCGGTCACCGTGAAGGACAGTGTTTTGAAAATAATGAACGGCGCGTCTCTTCTCCTGGTTAAACTTTGTGTTTTTGCAGTACACGCTGTGATCCTTGATCACATCCGGCTCTGTTTGTTGGGTCCGTACATTCTAGTGTCCCTGAGAATCACACGGAGCGTTCCGTGAATTCACCAGCAAGGTCTCTTCGTGAAACCTTCAAAATGACACCGAAGTTAACTGAGGAAGCTCACTTACTCCTTGAATTTCTAGCTCACTTACTCTTTGAATTTCTAGCTCACTTACTCTGAATTTCTAGCTCACTCTTTGAATTTCTAGCTCACTTACTCTGAATTTCTAGCTCACTCTTTGAATTTCTAGCTCACTTACTCTTTGAATTTCTAACTCTCTCATGGTTTAGATGGTCGTGTTGCATTAATATCTGCTCATATTTGTAGAGCCCAAGTAACAGAAAATTGAAGTGATGATATTTTAGTTGTGATTTGTTCACATATTTATTTTTCAAAACTCATCTCATACATCATTGATGAATTTTATTTTCTTGGAAATTTCCGACACACTACATATGCAGATATGTCAGTTCCATTATCAAAAGTAATTCATAGATTTTGTGTTGTTTTGACTAATTATTTGAAGTTATTAACTGTAATAACTTTTAATCCCCAATAAATATACATAATTTATCAGCTTTGATGGATGATTTTACTTTGTTTTAGTAAAAGAGAATCCTAAATAAAATTAGACTTTAAAACATAAAAAGTAGATCTATTCTTGCTTATATAAATGTTTTCTTGTCCATGCACATGGATTTATGAGAATTTAATTTTTGCTTTATATCATTAAATAACAGCAGCAAGATGAAAGTTTTTAAAAATGCATTGAAATATTCATTAGGTCACTTTATTTTTTTTCAGTACTGGGGATCAAACTCAGGAACTTGTGGTTTCAAGGTAGTTGTGCTACCACTTGAGTTAAATCACCAGCTCTTCATTTGATCACTTTTATAACATGGATTAACAGAGTTAACGATAAAACAAGTAGTATCTGTCAGATATTTCAAAATAAAATGAAAATGTGAGTCCTGTAATTTGCCTGGAATTCGTAAACTGAAATTCCTAAGTTTAGGGATTGTCTTTGATGTGATCAGAAGGCACTTTATACATCTCTTCACCCCTTGATACTTACATTATCTAAATGCTGCATTAATCTCTCAGCTATCTCATCCATCTGGGATATTTGTTCAATTCCTGTAAACAAAGCACTGTTGCAAGAGTCCCAGTTCACAAGGAGATACTAAATTTTGGAATAAATTTTAATGAATCAACTGTCATTGCGTATCTACAGTCAAAATCCAAAAATAAAAGAGACTTGTCAAACAGGAGGAGCATCAAAATTCAAGGTAATTCTTACTCATTTTGAGAAAAGACTCAGGTTTCCTTCTCCGAAATCATTCTGGCTTTTGCTTCTGACTTTGTTTGGATAAGAAGAATTTAAGGCTCCTGCCCTGCGTGTGGTGTCTGTCCCCTGAGGAAACTGCCTTAACTTGTTTACTTCTTTCTGGCCCGGTCGCCTGAGAGATGGTGGTAACACTTCCTGTGTTGATACCTCTATATTCCCCCTTGAGAAGATGTCAGGGAGACTCAAGTAAATGATCAGCCCAGTCCGTGGAGACTTCACATATTTTGAGGGGTTCGTTCACCTACATACCTAGAGTCAAATGGGATGAACTTTAATACCATTCCACCCCTGTGATATGGGGCAGTTCTGATATCATTGTGAAATTTTAAATAACATCATGCTTTACACTTAGGATTTTTCCTCTGCTTTCCTTGGGGCTTTGTCAGATCCCCACTTGATTGGGGAAGGATATAACAAAGGATAAAACAGACAAAATGATAATGAAGAATGCAAGGGGTCCCCGCGTGAGACATGCCTCCAGTGGATATCCTCAACCCTCTCTGGCCTGACCCACTTTTATAGTAAAATATAGAATAAGCCCAAAATTAAAATGTCATTTAACTGTTGGATGGGAGATAGTTAAGAATGAACAAAGCCTTGATAAGTCCTTCACTTTTCTTGAAGTTAAATGAACAGGTATGAAATGCATACTGTCTAAGTGAATGCGAGACATTGGTCCTTTCTTTAGACCAAAGTGTCACATTTTTGAGGAGGCAGCGTTTCACTGCCATGTCTGCTTGGGGATTTTACTTCTTGAGCTGAAATCCCAGCAATGTTGAACCATGTTTAATGCACTCACATTAATAGTACAATTCACTAAATACCATGTTCTTCATTTCTCATATTTAAAACAGGTACTCTTCCTTTTTTGGGTAGAAAAATTAGGCACATTTACACAGTGAAGATTGGTCTGTTAAAGAGCAAAATAATCAGGTTTGATTCAAAAAAGATTTCGTGTTTACTTAATCACTCAATTGTGATATGGATTATTTTCTTCCTTTTACCTTAAAGTTACTTATCTCATTTGTCTGATGCTACCACTGTTCTTGAGGTAGGACTTTCAGACAGACTACGAGCTTCCTGTGTAGTCTAGAACTCTCCCAGCATTCCTCACTTGGCCCCTGGAGTGCTGGAAACACAGACGTGCCCTCCATACTCAGAATGATTAATAGGAATTTTTTAAAATTTATTTTTAAAAAGAATTTCAGGGTAATATTTCTTCACATTTTACTGTCCACAGTAGTTCTGCTTCCATGGTCTCTACCAGATTCTCCAAATAATGAAGTAAAATGCTCTACATGCTGGCTCTTAAGAACTCAGATATTTTGTTTATACATGATCCGTATACATGCTATATACATGCAAGAAACTCACTTTTTCTTTGAGACAGGCTCTTGCTTTGTAGTTCAGGCTGGCCCTGAACTCGCCATGTAACCCAGGTTGGCCTCAAGCCCAGCAATCCTCCTGCCTCTGACTCCTGAGTTCTGAAACTCACTTTTTGAGGTGTGCCTTGAGACTCAGTATATATATAGGAAACCAAGATAAAGAAGATAAGTGAAAAAACCAAACCACAGCTATCAGTACAAATTGAACATATAGTTTATTGGCCTAGAATGTAATATCCATTTTCATTTGAAGAATAAAAGTTTCCATAAGCAGAAATGTTGGGTAAAATCCAGGGAGTTCTGAGGAAGAAGTAATATTTAAGGCTATTTGAAGTATAAGGGTAGGTTGGATATAATATATACAAATGTATGTATTTATATCTATCTATTCAGGTTCATGATAGTGAAATTTGCAATGTATCCCAAAATATATTCACATTCCATACCAGTGTTGCCAAGTGACAACACCTTTTAAGTTTTCACTTGTCAAATGACATTTTCTTTCTCAGAAATTATATTTTAATAAGCTAACATTCTTTAAGGAGCACTAAATTCAAAACTTAAACTTCTTCCAGAAGACCCTGTAGAAGGCATTCTTTACTTCTTTGTTCCTAACACTGTAGATCAGCGGGTTCAGCATGGGGACCACCAGCGTGTACAACACAGAGGACAGTATGTCAATTACAGACGGCTGAGCGGATTTGGGCTGGACGTACATGAAGAAGACAGTCCCGTAAAAGACCACGACCACCGTCAGGTGAGAGGCGCAGGTAGAGAAAGCCTTTGTTCTGCCCTCTGCAGAGTGCATTCGGCATATGGCTAAGAGAATCATAAGGTAAGACAACAGTACTGCGAGCAGGGTGGACGTCACGTTAAATCTTGCAAATCGGTTGATCAGTGACGCTATATCTGGTCCATTTGTGCACAGCATAAATGAGACGGAAATATTATCACAGTAGAAGTGGCTGAGGAGATCGGTACAGAAAGTGGATGTAAAAATCTTGCAGGTGAAGAGCAGAGCCTGCATGGTGCAGTAGAGGTAGGGGACGCCCACCAGGACGTGGCAGCGTGTCCGGGACATGATGACGTTGTAGAGCAGAGGGTTGCAGATGGCCACGTAGCGGTCGTAGGCCATGGCGGGCAAGATGAAGAGTTCGCTGACAATGAACACGACAAACAAGGCCATCTGCAAGGCACAAGCCTGATAGGAAATGGTATTTTGACCTGTAACAAAATTCAGCAGCATTTTGGGATAAATGGCGGTGGCGTCGCCCAGATCCATGTAGGCCAGGTGCCTGATGAAAAAGTACATTGGTGTGTGTAAGTGGGCATCCAGCTTGGTCAGAATGATCATGCCCAGGTTGCCCACCAGCGTGAGAGCATAGAGGATGAGAAATATCCAGAAAAGGGGGAGCTGCAGCTGGGGCAGGCTGGAGACGGGGCTCAGAATGACGTCGGTGGGCACCGTTAGGTTCTGTCTGCCCATGACGTCCAGGCAGCTCTGCAGGGAGAGAAAAAGATGGTGTGGAAAGCCTTTCACTCCGAAAGGTCAAACAGATTGCAATATTCAAACGGAGAAGGAAATATTTATTCTACCCAGCCACAGAATACTACTCTCCTTTTCTGGTTGTCGTTGTACCACTCCCTTTTCTCTAAATGAGGAATCCATAGAAAATACATGAAGATTAAATTGTTAAGAGAGCCAGCAATATCTGGAACATGTCGATCATTAGCAAGACCATTTAAGCAAATACAAACAAACATTAGGGTTTATTTCTTCTCCGTGTGGGAAACAGTATGTTCTCTGAACATGCAAGAAGGATGGGGAAGTGGTGAGGGTTGAAGGAAAACATACCCATCATTGTGAGGCACATGCCAAGACCCAGCCCTAACACCTCCCCTGGCCCAGACCCATAGATGGCATTGCTGTGGCTACACTGGTGCCCGGGCTGACTACCTCCTTTGTGAGTGTGCAAAAGTGGCCGTTGAGTGCCGTGCCAGCTTCCTTGCAACAGGAAGCCAGTCTCGTGCAGTCAGCGAGGGGGGCATCGTCCTGCTCACTCACCAGATCTGTCCCGCGCGACTTCCGGTCTTCTCCAAGGTCAGAGTGACCTCCGCGTGGATTCGGGACACACACGAAGGCAGCCAGAGGAGCGCAGGCAAAGAGACGAAACAGCACTTCTCGTCCTGCTTCAGGGAGGGGCGGCAGAGACGGACGGACCGTGTCACCACCCAGGAGGGTAGGGTTTTAAACATGATTAACGGCACAGTTCCACCTGCTAAAATTGGTATTTAACCCCACACTGTGCTTCTCAGTCACATCTTGCTCACCGGCCGAACCCATCAGTTCTAACAGAGTCTAGTGTTCTTAAGTCACACGGAGCTTTATCAGTGAACTCACAAAACAAGATATCTTTGTCAAACTTCCCAAAATAAGATATAACCTTCGATCAGTTAAGCTCATTATTTTTTTTCCTTCCAAGTTCCACTCCCTCCTGCTTTAATTGGATTCATGGTGCATTAACTTCTGTAGACATTTTCAGACTCCTTGCAACAGAAAACGGAGGTAATGGTATTTTATTATTGCACATCTCTAACATTCAAAGCTAAAGGTATGTTTCACTGACAAACTCTGCCTTCTTATGTGAGAAAATATATGCCAGTATTGTAGAATTTTCAATTTCATTATCAAAGTTAATATATTTTTTCTGATTTTGAAAATCTTAAATTTGTTTTGATTCTCAATAAATAATTACACTCATCAGCTTTTATGAATATTCTACTTGGTATTAATAAAAGGGAATCCACAATTATATTAGACTTTAAGACACACAAGATTTAAATCTATTTTTGCTCGTTTAAGTGTTTTTGTCAACTCATTTGAGTATTTATTTCATATGCCTTATAAGATTAAACAACACTAGTGAGATGAGAGTTTTCAATAATTTTGAATTGAGATAATCACTTGGTTATTTTCATAACAGACATTAAACAGTCACAATATTTCTGCAATTTTATAATGGAAGAAAATATGACACTCAGACATTCAATTACTTCAGTAAAAACTGTTCCCCTTCCTCTCTGAAAAGTAACACGACCAGGCTATAAACCAAGCAGAGCCGAGGAAAGGTGGGGACGCGTCTGCTCTAACCTCTTGTCACGTGAAGCATCAGCTCAGGAACACCTGTCCCTGCGTCACTGCGGTCTCCTGTGGAGAAGAAACACGACATCACACGCTGCGGTCCACGGATCCAGAGTAGAAGGACTGTCTGTGAGGACTGTGCCGTCCCGGGCACAGACACCGTGGGACCCAGCACAAAGCTGGCAAACCCAGCTTGGAGCAGCCGCCCTGCAGAGCACAGAGGACCCCAGTGGGCGGGAGGCCTGGGCGCTGCTCACCCCGGTGCCCACCTGGGCTCCTGCGTCAGGAGGTGGAGACAGGCACGGGGCGACCCTGGAGGGCTGGGCAGCCTGTGCCTCTGCCCCCCAGGACGGAGCCACCACTGCTCCTGACAGTTGTCTCTCGGACGGATCTCTTCTCTCACCTGTGAGCCATAATCTGCTTCCTTCTGAAAAGGTGACTTTGAATTCGCATGTTTCCAGGATCTGCCATCTTGGGTTTTACTGTAGAGCAAAAGACACATTTGATGGAGAAAAAGAGACCCAGCACCAGGCTTATACTGGAAAATGTTTAAATATTTCCAAGAATTCTAGAGCTTTATTATTACATGTCTTTCTCTGTTTCTAGCGTCTGTTTTATCTTGCTGTAAAGACATAGATCCCTTCACCCTTCCCAGCTTGGCTACTTGAAAAGGAGCATTAGGATATTCAGAATATCTCTTGGGATAAATTTTAAGTATTTCACTCTGGGGCTCTTTGCAAGAGCAGGCAGAGCACAAATATGCAGAAGAACTAGCTTTTCAATCTTTACATTCATTTCATTTAGCAATTACTTGAGATTCAGGGGTTTCTTTATAACTTCACAACACTTGAAAACATTTCTCTTTATTTCTGCATATTCAGTGTGTGTATTGTCCACATCCTGAAAATAGCGTGTGAAAAAAACCGAGCCAGAAATAAGAAAATATCATTGAAGACTAAAATATTTGTGTGTAACACACTTCAGTGAAAATTATTCTCATCATAAGACATTTCACCATGAAATATTACCTTATTGTTTTCAGAATCATGTTGTTATATATTAATGCCCAAATGATATTTTAATGATGAGACAAAGCCTATAAGTATTATCTGTCATAGGTTTCAAAATCAAATAAAGCCAACTATCCTGTGTTCTACTTGGAATTCCTCAACTGAGTCACTGCTGGTTGACGTGATCGGAAGGCACTTTACACAGTTCCTGTGCCCCTCACATTATCTAAATGCCAGGCTCATCTCTCAGCTACCTGAGTGACCTGGAATATTTGTTCAATGCACTGATTTTTATGCCCATAGAAAATACTGCAAGAATCATCACTTCACAAGGAGATACTGAATTTTGCAGTGAAACGTCTACATTCAGCTGACCATCCATGGTTGTCCACAGCCAGACTCCGCGGGCAGCTGAGACTCACCAAAGCTGCAACACCCGTCGGTCGCCTTGAGAGGACAGTCAATTTCCTTCTCTGAAGTCAGCTCTGTCTTTGTGTCGGCTGGAGAATTTAAGGCTCCTGCCCTGTGGGAGATGCTCCCTGCGGAAACTGCACTTAACTTGTTTACTTCCCTCTGCCTGAACCGTCGGAGGGACTTACACAATGAGTCGGTGCCGCCCTCTGTGCTCCCCCATGAGAAGGGTGGCAGGGCGCCTCCAGGGAGGAACAAGCCACGGAGAGACCGGAGTAGCTCCGTGGAGACGTGGACAGAGACTCCTTCAGCCACTTCCCCGGAGTCAGAGAGCAGCACAATGAACTTCAATGATGCCATCATTCCCCGCAACCATTTCCCTCTCATTTTTTTCAATTTTTTTTTTTTGAGACAGGGTCTCGCTTTGTAGTTCAGGCTGGCCCTGAGCTCACTATGGAGCCCAGGCAAGCCGCCGCGAACTCAGCAATCCTCCTGCCTCTGCCTCCCGAGTGCTGGGATGACAGGCGTGAGCCACCATGCCTGGCCATTTCCCTCTCATTTTATATTTCACAGTAAGTTACAGAGGAATCACTGAATTGAAATATGTCATTTAGCCCATGTGTATGAGATGGAATTTAAGAATAAATGGAGCTGTTTCTGCACTGTCCTGAGGTCACCTGAGTAGAAACTGAAAGACGTGAAAGTACTGCTTCATCTCTGAGTGAGCGAAGGGCAGATAGTCTTCCTCCCCCCGAAGGAAGGCGGCTCTGAAGAGGTGAGGCTGGGCCGTGGTGTCTGTGCAGTGATTTCCTGATCTTCTTTCTCGAGTTGAGGCATGTTCAACGCAATCCCACCAAACACAGAATCTACAAAAGGATGATGTCATTTATCTCATATTTCACACATGTGCTGTATCTTTCATGTGTGAAAAACTGGGGCCATTTCCACAGTGAGCACTGGAAGATTAATGAACCAAAGAACCAGGCTTGATTTGCAAGTAGTTCATGTTTACTGGACAGCTCGATTGTGATAGAGATTATTTTTCTATTATAAATTATTTTTCCCTTTAACAATAATGAAAGCTGTTTAATACATATTTCTGCTATTATTTTTTCTTGAAATACAGATTTGCAGTAAGTTTTAGGTGATTTTGAGCTTAATGTGTAGTTCTGGTTAGCCTTGAAGTCTCAGCAATCCTCCTGCCTCAGCCTCTCAAATACTGAGATTCCGGATGCATACTAGCAATCCCAGAATATCTGTTACACATTTTTAAAAACTGAATTTCAAACCGAATTTCTGGCTAACATTTCTAAATATTTTTCCCTATGTCATCTCTCCTCCCAATTAAACCTAAAATTTAGAATATATTAGGCATATTGTTTTTGTTCTACAATTTACTGAGAATATAGTAATTTTTGTTCAGTGTCTTGTTTCCTTAGTCAAGTCACTTAAGAAAGACTCTAGTGTGGTTAACCAAAGGTATCGCTTTTACCTTTCTTCATGAATAATCTGATGCTATAATCATTCAATAAATAGCTATCATTGTTACATAATCATCTTCAGAATGAGGTAGTTTCTTTCCATCTGTAAATTATTTTAGATAACAAGCATATTTCCATTCACTCTTTGACCATATAAAAACATCTATATGAGCTATCTTAAATGACTCATCTGCTTATTTCATGGCCAATATTATTTAAGGATTTAGTTATCTCCTAGTTAAAATTCAAATTTTTGAATATTTATCAGTCAATTACTTCTAATTAGAGTTGGAATTCATACATTTACTTAAGTGTAGGTTTTGCATTTTTGATATATGTTCATTAGAATACAAAGTATGAAGGAATAGTACCAGATCTCCCAGTTATAGCACAATGGTGCTCCACATGCTGACTTTTAAGAAACCAAGTATTTGTCTGAACAGAAACCCACATGTTCCATACCTATGCTGTATACTTGCAAGAATCTTATTTTTTAATGTAGTATGAAATTTAGTACGTAAAAATAAAAACAAGATTAACAGAAAAGCTGTCAAAAACCAAACCACAGCAATTAAAGCAAAAGAAAAACATAGACTACTAATGTAGAATGTAATATTCATTATTTTATTTGAAGAATAAAACTTTCCATAAGAAGAAATATTAAATGAAAACCAGAGAATGTTAAGGAAAAAGTGATATTTAAATGACATTTAAAATTTGAGGGTTAATTGGTACCAATGTAGACAATAATATAATTTTCTATGTGAGTAACT
>PVIC010054586.1:0-11495 GCA_004025085.1 Thryonomys swinderianus | reverse complement strand
TTGGTAAGTTTCCCAGGCTGAAATTCACTTTAGTTAAACTTTTGTCCCTATCAGTCCATTGAAACTGCATCATCAAGTCAAGGATGACCTTAACGACCAGTTCCCAGTGTAGAACTTATGTCTTGAGTAACTTTAATTGTTACATATATATGCATATATATAATTGTTCTATTTTAAATAGGATTCACCAAGGCAAGTTTGTATTCTGATGAGAGAAACTATAGACCCATGACCAAGGACCCCTTTATGAGCAGAACCAGCAGACACATTATGGATCAGTGATGAATAGAGATAGTTTTGTATTTTGACTCCACAAAGGTCCTCAGTTGAGGATATGGTTCCAGGACCAAGGTAGACTCAGCCTCTGTATTAAAGGAGATTATTTCTGGCACCTAGAGGAATGGGGGATTCCAGTAGACATTAAGGTCTCAAAGACAAAAGGTCTTGTCACTGAAATGTGTGCAGTAAAATTTGAACCCATTGCATCTCTGTGGTTTTCCTAATGATTATTCTGTTATTTCTGCTCTCTAGACTATTTCCCCAACCCTTACATACCTCCTTCCCGTTTTCTGTCATTGAAGACTTAGCTCGCTGACCTCAACCTCTGATATGAGAACACTCTTCTATGCTCTGATGGTACCTGGACGTCCACCTGCAGCCCACCTCCTGTGTTGAGTTGAAATATCACTTTCCCAGGTCCCAATGTGTGCTCTTCCTGAGACCTTTGGAAATAAAACAACCAGGAAGCAGCTGATACTTAGCAATTTGAGGAAGGAGCCTAGGTTCTGGAGTTGTATTTAAGTGCTACCACGTATTTGGTACATGCCTTGAGCACATTACTTAGCCTCTCTGTGTTTTCTTTTCCTTTATTACACCCATAAGTTGAAGTAGTAAGTGAACTTACTACATAACATTGTTGTGAGGATTAAATGAAATAACACCCATAAGTAGTAATTCTGTCAGATTTTAAATGCTCAATAAATGTTGTTACCATTATTAGGACATAGTGGGTATTAATACAATGTTAACTGAAAAAAAAAACAAGTGAGTAAATGAAAGAAGTGTGATGTAAAGAACCAGAACATGTCAGCCTGTTTATTTTATTTTATTTTTTTTTGCTTTTTGAGACAGGGTCTCGCTTTGTAGTTCAGGCTGGCCCTGAGCTCACTATGGTGCCCAGCAAGCTGCCGCGAACTCAGCAATCCTCCTGTCTCTGCCTCCTGAGTGCTGGGATTACAGGTGTGAGCCACCACGTCCGGCATTGCATATCAGCCTGTTTTGCAATGCCTCCTCTGCTGGGTTTGCCTGAAAACATCTCTGGTGAACTGCACAAGTTCCTTGAGCTGATTTTCAGTCCATGTACAAGAAGGGCATGAAGATAGGTGAGTCATTCCTGGAAAATGGGGAAGCTATTTGGGCAATGTGATAAATGTGCCTGGGCATGGGCCCTGTTCTTGGGGAGTCTGTCTTCAAGGTCTGGGCGTAGTCCCAATATAATTCCAATGTGGAATGTTTTCTTGATTAGAATGGGCTAAGAGGAAAGGTCCTTCCATCTCTAAAGTCCTTCAGTTCTAGGATTATCTCTCTTATGCTTTTGGATCCTGTATGGGATGGTGAAACATCTGAAACTATTTTTTTGTAATCAAAGCCTTAGGAAGGATTAAATAGATGGCATTTTACTTAATCATGCAGGAATTACATTTTCTTATGAGGCTATTTTCCTAAATCATTTACTTGGGTTCCATATGTGCACATTATAGTGAAGGAATGTCTTCAAACTTTTGATTTTAAATAGATGAGAATCCCACCCTGCCTTCAGAGGACAGTTTGGTGATTTTCTTCCCAGGGGGGTGGTAACTTTCACTGAAAGACATGGTCCCTGGGGGTCTGGCCAGGGGAGTATGCATGGCTGGGAGCACATTGGCTGCATGGCTGGACACCTGCCTGCCAGCTCTGTCTGTCTACCCTGAGATACCAGGCTGGGCTACCTTGTTCACACTGCAGAGAGCACAGATTTTTGTGTGGCAAAATGAAGACAGAATGATTGCTTTTTATAATTACATAAGTAAGTCAGAGGTAAAGAGGAGGATTCATCCCATGTGTTTACCCACAAGGACAAAAGAATAACCCACAAGGACAAAAAGAATGAGAAAGAAAATGGTAATGTTTGGCAAGCTGGAAAGCACATGGAAGAGAAGTAACTGATTTAGCAGAGACAAGAAGGCTCTATTCTAAGTTGGTGGAGGAAAAGCCAAGAAGCATCCAAATGTATGTGACAGAATCCCCAAAGAGTGTAAGATACCCAGACTGAAATGGGCTGGCTACAAATAGCAGAATTATTTGAAAAGCTCTCCGAGGGCCAGTTGGAGCCCATGTCCTCACCCATAGTCCGTGTTCTGGAGGGACTGTGCCCTCCTGCCAGCACAGGTCAGCAATCTTAGCACTGGGGAGGTGAAGACTGAGGGCCTTGTGGTAAGACCTTAATTCACAATTGCTGTGTTCTCACTGAATCTTGCAGGCGCCTGTGGATGCTGCCGGCTGAGCAGGACCCTGACCTTTCAGTTCCACTGACCTTCCTGAGGGCTTTAGCCACTGCACTCAGGGCGCATTGTCCCTGGGAACTGCTGGCTCACTCAGATGCTGTCACCTGGTGCCATCTCATCATGCCTTTCCTGTTAAATTGCCCCTGCTGCAACTGTCCCAACTGGCTGTCCTAACTCCTTGTCTCTTCTGCCTTTTCCTGGTTTTTCCTTCCCATAACCTCATCCTCAAAGTTTTCAGAAATAAAAGGGTTGGATTTGACTTCCTATTTCTTCTGTATTATGTTGTCCTTACTTCTGTCTTCATGGCTGAGAATTTGCGGTGGAAGAGGCCTAAGAGGGAGGGAATCAGAGGAATCCTACCATTCTCGCTGGGTGTAGTCACTTGGGTTAGTATCGATGCCCGTAATCCCAGCACAGTGGGAGACTGAGACAAAAGGATTGCAAGTTCAAACCTGGTGAGAGCAGTTTAGTGACTTAGCAAGATCTTGTTTCAAAACTTAAAAAAATAAAGTAAAATAGGCTGGGAATAAAGCTCAGTGAAAAGGTACTGGGTTCAATCCCAGGTACCACAAAAAACAAAGACAAGACTGCCTTATTCTTTGTCGCTCTTAGACACCCCCACCCATGTCTGGACGCTATACAGCTCCATCTCCTCTGTCCTTCAGCCTCCTATTGTAATCTAAGTATTCCATATTTAAAATGCTGATCAACAAATTCATATGATAATTCACTAGTGGACCCTGATGCACAACTTGAAAGCCATTGCTACAGCACATCCCTTCCTTCTCTTGGATATTCTATTCTTTTTCTTTAAAACAGACCTTTTTCTTAGGTTAACCAGCTCATGGCATCTGGGTTTTTATTTTTTATTTTTTTTGATATTATTTTTTTTTTGAGACAGGGTCTCGCTTTGTAGTTCAGGCTGGCTCTGAGCTCACTATGTAGTCCAGGCAAGCCTCGCACTCAGCAATCCTCCTGCCTCTGCCTCCCAAGTGCTGGAATTACAGGCGTGAGCCACCATGCCCGGCAGCATCTGGGTTTTTAAAGAACTCGTTGGCCAAGCCTTACCCACTTTCACAGTCATATCTGGAAAGAGTTGTGTACATACAGCTTCCATGTCTCTGTTTACCCAGCCCTGTGCTGAAGCAGTCCTTGCTCTGGTCACAAATTGACATTGATTCTTCAGGCTACTCCTTTCTGTTGTTTATGTAGTAGTAAGATCAGTTGTGCACTCTTTTGGCCCCTTAGTGTTCCCATATTTTACCTGCCTGGTCCTCTCTCTGCTCCTTGGCAGACTCCTCTTCCCTGGGCCTGATCTTTGCCTTCTACACTATCATCCCCACCCCCCATAGCTTCCCTCTCTGGCTCTTGAGCACCTCATTTCTCTCCTAAGATCCCTGGATCTGACATTGTCATTGCTTTGTGGCTACATAACAAACTTACTCCCAGCGTTCTGTGGTGAACACCAATGGGCCCTTCAGTCCTCCTCACACTAGCTCATTGGTTCCTGGTCTTATAGTTCAGATCAGTCTTTGTGACTGTGCATTCTGAGTATTTTTCTCTGTTAGGAAACAGTCATCGAAAAAGCACACTCTTCTCTCTCCTCCTTTTGGTGTTCTACAGCATTGCTAACATGGAGCTTTTCTCTGACATGTTTCCCGTTTTTTTATTATGTGCTTGGTGCTGTTACCCAAGTCTCATTCTAATTTTCCCTGGAGGGCGGTCTTCATTACTGCCACTGATGAGCACTGAGAGGGAATGTAGTCACGCAGCTTCCTTGTTTCTGGGCCTCACTCTTCAAGTGAGAGCAGTTAGTGGGTGATCATACAGCTGCTGAGGGCTATGGGCTGTTTCCTAACCACATTACTCTTCTCAGGGGACTTCTGTGTTTATTCCTTGCTTTTTCTCAATAGTTTTTGTTCTGACCTGGGAGGGTCTGACACATAAGGTCCGTAGAAGTCTAGATTGCCATAGGTCTGATGTGAAGTAATTTTATTATTTCAAGTACAGAAAGTCTATTTAAATACTGTCAATGAAAGATATCAGAAGAAAGTGAAAGGATTTCATTTGTTTTTGTTCACTAAATTAATCAATTTCTCCCTGCTCTACTAATGTTCTGTTGATTTTCATGAATCTCAAAGTGGAAAAGCCCTCAGAGCTATTCTAGCAGAGTTCTTTCATGAGAAACATTCAGTCTCTGGTAGATCCAATGTCTTGTTCACTTTACTCATTCCTGGCAGAAAATGTGCTTAAGACCTGTGTCTTCAAATGTGGGGCTTTTTTCTACCATGCCTTTGTCTCTCTATCACGTCTTTTTCCTCATGCCTATAAATATCCAAGAATACATAGATGCATTTTCCTTTAATTAAAATTTTGAGGAGATAAAGAATTATATTGCATAGTGATATTTTTTTGTAAGATGACCTTGACTTTAATGCATTTTAATTTGTTTACTTTTAATCTCTATATACCTATTTTTAGCTGAATTTTTATTTAAAGTTATTTCATATTAATAAATTATATATGTTTTTTACTTAGCATGTGTTTAACAAATAGCACACAAATGGCCTTGAATGTTTTTGTTTATTGTTATAAATATGAGGAATTATTTTTTAAATTGAATTATTTATTGGTACATTACATTAGAAATTATTTTTTTTGAGACAAGGGCTCCTTTGTAGTTCCGGTTGGCCTTTTACTCACTATATAGCACAGGTTGGCCTTGAACTTATGACAATCCTTCTACCTTTGCCTCCCAAGCCCTGGGAATACAGGTGTGAACCACCATGCCCCACTCAGAATTTTGTTATTAAAACACCAAATTCATTGGTTGCATAAATTCTTATATTAATCAGCTTTCCATTGCTGGAACTAAATACTGAATAATTCACTTTTGGTTCATAGCTTCAGTCCATGGTCTGCTGGATCCATTCCTTTGAGGCCTAGGGTGAGACAGGATCCTCCGATGAAAGGACATGGTGGAGGAAAGCTGCTCACCTCATGGCCACCAGAAAGCAGAGACATGGCAGAGCCCCAGGAATTACATACTTCAGCAGCATGTCGCCAGTGACCAATGTCTTCCAACCAGCTCCCACCTCCTCTTACTCATTCAACTGCAGACTCATCATCATTTATCCAGCAATGAGGTTAATGCTTTTATGACCTAATCACCTCCTAAAAACCCACCTCTGAATCCATGAGACTTCTGGGGGAGCATCTTAGGTTTAAATCATAACAATTCCATAATCATAGAATTTGTGGAGATTAGAATGTGTGCTCTAAGATCTTTTTTTTTTTTTTTTTTGAGACAGGGTCTCGCTTTGCAGTCCAGGCTGGCCCTGAGCTCACTATGTAGCCCAGGCAAGCCTCAAACTCAGCAATCCTCCTGTTTCTGCCTCCCGAGTGCTGGGATTATAGGCGTGAGCCACAACGCCCTGCACTTAGGATCTTTGAAAATATGGGAAATAGTTATATTTGAGACTATAATACCAGCTTTTCAAGTTATCATTTTAGGTGCATTTTTGAGAATGTAGTAAACTTGGGTATCTTGAATTTCTTTTAAATTTTAGATAATTTTTTTGATATAACACATCTTTAATACCAATCAGGTGGTTTTGTTAACTTTTCTTCTGGAAGGTTGATATTCAAAGTTTAGGATGAGCAAAATTTTTCTTTAAAGGATTAGATAATAAATATATTAGACTTTGTGAGCCATATGGTCTCTGGCTCAGTTCTGTTTTTTTAATAAACCAAAGTGTCCAAAGCCAAGATTTCATAAAATTAATTGAAATGAGCTCATTGACTTTATTAGCAAGTCAGGACTCAGGCAACATCCATCTGAAAATATAAAGGTCCTCCCCAAGGCACGGTATAAGTTAGCTTGGGAAGGAACAAGGTAGTAGCATACCCCCAAAAAAGAAAAAAGAAAAAAAAGAATTGGTTAACATTAGGATACTTCTGGTTACTTTCCTTAAAAAGCTTACAGCAGAGGGGTGGGTCTTCCTTATCTGGTCTGTTTTTGACTAGGTGCTGAAAATCTCCTGCTTTTAGGAAAGACTGGCCTGTTTGGGGCTTTTCATGCTGTCTTTAAGCTTTAGTTTAGCATGATGATCTCCAGTTCCACCAATTTTTTTGCAGAATGGCATGATGTCATTCTTTTTTGCGGCTGAATAGTATTCTATTATGTACATACACCACATTTTAAAAACTGATTCAATTATTTTTTTTGAGACAGGGTCTCGCTTTGTAGTTTAGGCTGGCTCTGAGCTCACTATGTAGGCCAGGCAAGCCTCGAACTCAGCAATCCTCCTGTCTCTGCCTCCCAAGTGCTGGGATTACAGGCGTGAGCCACCACGCCTGGCCCCATTCAATTTTTTTTTTTTCTTTTTTGAGACAGGGTCTCGCTTTGTAGTTCAGGCTGGCTCTGACCTCACTATGTAGCCCAGGCAAGCTGCCGCGAACTCAGCAATCCTCCTGTCTCTGCCTCCCGAGTGCTGGGATTATAGGCGTGAGCCACCACGCCCGGCATTGTATGTGGTTACCGGGGATCGAACTCAGGACCTTGAGCTTGCAAGGCAGGCACTGGAACCACTGAGCTAACCCTCCAGCCCCCCATTCAATTACTGATGGACACTTAAGTTGATTCCATGTTAAGCGACATAAGCCAGACTTGGAAAACAAGTGCTGTGTGTCTCTTTCATATATTCAGTCTAGAATAAAAAAAAGAATGATGAAAAAAGGCTGTTAGAGAAGAGAATAGGAATCAGGAGGATGGGAGAAGGGAGAGTATGTGTGGGTATGATCAAAATATCTTTTATAAAAATGCCACAAGGAGGCCATTTATTCAGTGTAATTAATATGCACTAATAAAAATTAGTGGGGATACAGTTTAGTATTTATTTGCTTAGCATGGATGAGGTACTGGGTTCAATTGCTAGCATCCTCCCAAAAATTTTTTAAAAAGTTTCAGTTGATTACAATGGCTTGTAGCATGGTCTGGTCTGTCAGGCCTAATGCGAGTGCTGAGTTCAAAGCAAAGTTTGCTCATAATTTTTATTTAAAAGGAGTTAGGGCAACTATAAATGAACCAAGGTTAAGAAAAACTGCATTCACAAAACTAGCAGCCTGAGGGTCATACTTTGCCAATTCCTAGGCTAAACTATTGTTGAGAACTTTTCAAGCACTTGTGGCAGTCTGCACTTCCATTTTTCTTCTCAAAAGGAGTTCACTAAGTCTATTTTCGAATCACAACAGCAGCTGTGTTCCCACTTCTGTGCCTCATCTGAAGTTGGTTTCCCTGCTGGACATGCTTTCTTTTCTCTTTTCCATCTGTCTAAATATTATCTGGAAAACCTTTCCTCTTCAACTTCAGGGCTTCTTCCCAGCCTGAACTCAGTGGGGGTGCTCTTTTGTGGCCTGACATTGTTTGTGTATTTGTGTGTTTAGCGCTTTTTCCTAAGGTCTGAGAGACTGTGGTGCAGAACATGCAGTGAATACTTGGGAGCACTCATTTCCCACCCAGTAAAAGTTCAGCTCCTCCACTGACCTGGGGGCAATGGAGCAGATACTTGATCAAGTTGGCAAGGCCCAGACCTGCTTCTTTAGGGCTCCAGTTTCTCAGAAAGGACGCCAGGCCTGTTTGTAGAAATGGGACTATAGAAGCTATGGGAAGTTTAGGAAGGAATCAAGACACCATCCAAGAACATACAAAGTTCTGGGGCAGATATGTCATTTAGACTTCAGAGTAGAAGTGGCTGAAAAGCATTTTAAATTCTGGAAATAAAGCCACCATTTTCTGGCTGTGGAAATTTGTGTTAAATTTAATCCTCTGTCCTAGCATGACCATTAATTGTGACATGTCAGCTTAACTAGATAGAAACACCTAGCAAATTGGGAAAACACAATTCTAGTTGTGTCTGTGGATGATTGCTGTGAAGGCTGGCAAACTGAGGGGAATGACCCGTCCTATATGTGGGTGACATCAACAGATAGGCTTGTAGCCTTGAAGGAATGAAAAAGGAGAAGAAAAAGGAAGTGTGTCCTTTTGAAAAGCTCCAGGCTTCTTGGTCTGGTGTGCTCTTTGATGTTGCTGCTTTCGGATATCAGTTTCCGGTTTCTTCAGCCTTCCAATGCAGACCTGCACTAGTGACTCTACAGGGAGCTTCCAGGCCTTTGCACTTGGACTGGTGCTGTGTCTTAAATCCCTCTCATTCTGGGGTTTCCAGTTTCTTGTGCTGAGCAGTTACTGGCTCACTAGCACCCAGGCATCCTTTGTGGATCCTTCTACTTCGAACCCTACAGTCAGTTATGGTGATCCTGCCACTGATCCTGTAAGCCTACCTAATAAATCCTCTTACATAATTCTACTTATATTCTTATTGATTCTATTCCTCTAGGGAAGTCCAACTAATATATTTGGATTATGGAAAATAGAAATGGCACCCACCTTAGAGAGTTGTAGGGACGTTAAATGAATGAACACAAATCAAGAACGTAGGGCAACAATCATCTAGTATCCATAAAGCCCTCAGTACCAATTGGCTTTTATTGTCCTTTGAGACATGGAGCCTGGTGTGAAACTGCTTGAAACCGAACTGAAACCAGGACTGGTTTAGTCTGATGAACTAAGCAGAGGACCTCAGACTGTGAAAGAAAGCCTAAAACCAACACCTTACATGTGCAGTTACCACAAGATTGTCATATTTTAGGTATTTCTGAATGAATCAACTTTTGGCTTAACTAAAATTTATTGAGTGGTTCTATGTTCTGTGTCCTAGGAGTTCAGCAATAACTAAGGTGTAACTATTTATTTTAAGAGATTTAGACTTGGAACAATATTCCTATGGTTTGATGTGGGTTGTTCCCACCATGTTGAAGAAAACTCATGGTCAAGACCATGGTGGTAGGGCCTTTGAGGACACAGTTGGACCACAGGGACACTGCCCTTCAAGGGCACTATCTCTCACAGGATCAGATTTTCCCTACAAATGGGGGCTGCTACAAAAGACTGAGCTTGGTGGTGTTTCTCACTCTCTTTACCAATATCTTGTTGAGGATTTTTCTATCTATATTGAAGAGATTGGCCTATGGCTTTCATTTTCAGTGAGATTTTTGTCTGGTTTTGTAATCCAAGTAATAGCAGCTTCCAAAAATGACTCTGGAAGTATTCTTTTACTTTCAATTTCATTAAACAACTTGAGGATTACTGGTGTTAGATCTTCCCTGAAGCATTTGTAGGATTCAGCAGTGAACCTGTTGAGATCTGGGCTTTTCCTAGTTGGTAGGTTTTTAAATTACTGCTTCAATTTCATTGCTTATGATTAAGTAGTTTAATTATTATACTACTATTATTATAATACTTATTATAATACCTGGGGATTTTATTTAGGTTCACCTCAACTTCTTATAATTGGGTGCATAAATAAATGTATCAAGTAGATCCATTCTAATACCTGATGTCCTTATTAGCTGTTTGAGTGATCATATTAAATTGGAAATAATGATAAAGATATACTGGGAAGATGGTAGTAGAGTTTTAAAAATCTCTCCAGATTTATAAATAATAATGCAATGTTATATGTCAAACAAAAAACTCATGGATGACAAAATCAGTGAGAAAATAACCATGGAAACCCCAAAAGACAAGCCAACATCAGCTATAACACTTTTAGAATATCAGTGTCTATGTGGAGATACAAAGAAAGAATTAACAGGGACATTTGGCAGACTTAAGAGCAGAAGCATCCCCAAACAACAAACAGATGTTGACTGGAAAGTGCAGTGGACCAGTGTGAGAACAGTAGCTGATGTCAGGAGGGGTTTGCTTTTCTTATGAGCACAAATTGCCAGCTGTAAGGTTTGAAGAGCCTTGAGAAGACCCCTATGTGGTCTGTTAAATTGTCCCTTCCAGGATAGGGTCCCTCACTGGGAAGCAACTGATGGGAATGGAATTAAACTGAGCAGAGTGGGGACAGTGGGGAGGAAGGAAAGAGACCATCCAGATGAAAATGCTGGAGGGGGAATAGAGCCAGGAAATCTCAAAAGCAAACTTTCTTTTTCTTTTTTTTTTGCTTTTGAGACAGGGTCTCACTTTGTAGTTCAGGCTGGCCTTGAGCTCACTATGGTGCCCAGGCAAGCCGCCGCGAACTCAGCAATCCTCCTGTCTCTGCCTCCCGAGTGCTGGGATTACAGGCGTGAGCCACCATGAACGGCATTGTGGTATGCGGTGTTGATTGTTGGTGGGCGTGTCTCCACGCCCAGCATTATATGTGGTTACTGGGGATCGAACTCAGGAACTTAAGCTTGTGAGGCAGGTGCCGGAACCACTGAGCTAACCCTCTGGCCCCAAACTTTCATATTTTTGAATGCTTCAAGAAAATAATGAAAGTGGGGGCTCTTTGAAATGAGAAATACTACCTTGAGGACTTCCTTCTTCTGAAATTTCAGGAAAATTTACTTTACATAAAAATGAGCAAGCAGTTAAGGTCAAATACCATAAAAAACCATCACGTAAAGAAAAAAAAGAGAGATTAAGGAGTGAAATAACATCCTTTTGTACAATGAGAACACATAAACATGCTCACAAAATGAGTCAGAATTGTAACCCTTTATTTTAAAAGAAGGAAAAGACATTAAGAAAAATCATATAACATGTGAAAGAACAAATGTAAATAAGAATTAGAAAAGCTGACAGAACTGAGAAAAAGCTTAAATGAAAAAAATTTAGAAATCAATACTAAACTAGAGGTGTATATGCACAAATAAAACAGACAATGCCTTATAAATAGTTAAAAGAAAGAAATATTTTAAAAATAAAGAAAAGAATAATAATATCTGAGATGGACTGAGAATTATTGAAGATAGGCAAAGAAGACCCAACATATAAGCAATAAGAGTCCCTGAAAAAGAAAACTAAAGCAAAGGTTAAGAGCAAAATGTAAAAGCTATAATTTT
>PVIC010054585.1:0-11496 GCA_004025085.1 Thryonomys swinderianus | reverse complement strand
GGGGCACACATTTCTAATCCCAGTACTTTGGGAGGCTGAGGCAGGAGGATCACAACTTCAGTGGCAACTTAGTGACTTAATGAGACCTTTTCTTAAAAAAATACAAATAAAAAAGAGCTGAAAATATAGCTCAATACAAAGGTTCATCCCCAGCACAAAAAAGAAAAGAAGACAGAGAGAAGGAGGGAAGGAAGAAAGGATAGGAAAAAGGAAAGAATACAACTGTGAAACACTGTTTAAAATAAAAGCACAGTGGGTTGAATATTTAGCTCGGTGTTTCTGGTGCCTGCCTAGCAAGCACAAGGTCCCTGGTTCAATCCCCAGTAACCACATACAACAATACCAGGCGTGATGGCTCATGTCTGTAATCCCAGCACTCAGGAGGCCGAGGCAGGAGGATTGCTGAGTTTGGAGCTTCCCTGGGCTGCATAGTGAGCTCAGGGCCAGCCTGAACTACAAAGCAAGACCCTGTCTCAAAAATAAATAAATAAATAAAAGCACAGTGCCAACACTAAAACAAGAAATGAGGGTAGAAGTGCAAGGAAATCTGGTGTTAGTGTTCACCGATCTGATGGTAAATTCTCACACACACCCCCACAGAGCTCGTGTCCCTCAGAGGAATGGCTGACTAACCCCCTTCAGTGCCCAGGCCTGGCAGGAGCTACAGCAGAAGCTTAGCTGATTGTTTCTATCTCTTGTCAAGATGCCAAGTTTAAGACCTTTCACATTCTCTGCAGTATTTGGGAGGGAAATGCTTTCCTAAAATACAGGTACTTTGAAACGTACACATTTGTGACTCGGGGAATTGATTCCCCAGGTGAGGTCATATATTCTCCCATCCTGTCATGAAATGATTCAAATATCTGTTGCAGGAGTACTGTTTGCTTTTTTTAGGAGGAAAATTCAGGCACAGTACACAGGGAGGAACTGACTTCCAGGAAGAATCCACAGCCCCAGCCAGTGCTTGGTCTCACCGCCCTTTCTAAAAATGTGTATACAATTTTAAGGTTAAAATTACTGATACACTTTTTTTTTTTTTGCTATTTGAGACAGGGTCTCAAGTTGTAGTTCAGGCTGGCCCTGAGCTCACTGTTGTGCCCAGGCAAGCTGCTGCGAACTCAGCAATCCTCCTGTCTCTGCCTCCCGAGTGCTGGGATTACAGGCATGAGCCACCACGTCCGGCTGATACACTTTTGACATACATTATGATCACATTCATTGTAAGGGGTTGGTACCTGTATGTAATGTATCTTGATTCTTCCTCCCTCCATTCCCCTCCCTTCCTTCAATCCTTCTTCACTTTACAAAAGCTTTGTTTTCATTTTTCCTTCTATTCTTTTCCTTTCCCTCCTTTCTCCTTCTCCTTCTCCTTCCCTCTCCTTCCTTGTTCTCCTTCCCATTTGAGCATTTTCTTCCTACTTCCCAATAGCTATCATCCATTTGGGTCCTTATTTACACTTTGCTTCTCAACACACTGCCTTTGTCACAGTCATCTTTCCGTCTTGGGACAGAAAGCTTCAGAACTCGGGCTTCTCACTGATGAAATGTGAAAAGCAAATTCCTGCCGCAACTCCCAGTGACAGTCCCTCTTTGTGGGGCAGAGAAAGCAGCACTGCTGTTTTGATTCAGACAAACACTTCCTTTCCTGGACCATTGCTGTCATGGAGATGCCAAAGCAACTTCAAAGCACAGGGCATGTTCCTACACAGAGTAACCACATCACGGGGTTGGAGTGTGACTTGGGTTCCCCGAAAGGAGCTTCACAGACATGTGGTTTTGGTTAGATAGATTTAACTTGCCTGAGCTTTGGTTACTTCCTCTCTAAAAGAGAAACAAAAATGTGATGGCCTATTATATGGGTCGTTGGAAAGAAAGATTAAATGCTTTTGTATATACCTTAGCTCATGACCTGGCATTAGCGAAGATACCCTACCTAGTTGTTTTATTATTTTACTTCCAGTTTTATTCAGATACAATTCACATATCATAAAGACCACTCTTTTAAAGGTTCAGTGGTCTTACCATAGTCACAGTTAAGCATGGCTCACCAGGCTATTGTCTGGACATGGTTTAAGGTTGTCCCTCAAATGTCCATGTGCCTGAAGCCTGGCCTCCAGTGTAGTGACGTGCAGAAGCAATGGTGGCAGGCACAAGGGGGCACACCTATGATCCTTACACTCTGAGAGGCTGAAGTGAAAGATTACAAGTTCCAGCCTGGCCTGGACAACTTACCAAGACCTCTTATTTCAAAATAAAAATTTTTAAAGGGGTCCAGGGATTTAGCACAGTGGTTCTATTATACCCCTTGCAAGTGCAAGGTCCCAAGTTGAGCCCCAGTATCACACACCACAGTGCCAGCTGTGATGGCTCATGCCCATAATCCTGGCATTGGGGAAGCAGAGGTAGGAGGATTAATGTCAGTTCAAGGCTAGCCTGGGCTACATAGTGAGCTCAAGGCCAGCCTGAACTACAAAGTGAGACCCGTCTCAAAAAACTAAAAAAATAAAATAAAATAAAATAAAAAATAAGAGTAAAGAATGTTGTAAGAATGGAAAGTTGTGAGAATGGTCTCTTCCCACACTCTGTCTTCCATCTTACTAACCCATTCTCCCTCTAGCAAGTACATGGCCATTGTGGTGTCATCTATCAGGAAATTACATAGCCAAGGGGACCTTCATCAGAGCCAGAACCATGCTACCTGGACTCTGCCTTCAAAACCATGAGCTCAACAAACCTCTTTTGTTTCTAAAGATCCCATTCACAGGGTTTCATTACAGTAACAGAAAACAGGCTAACACCCATCAGCCTGTCTGCTCACATTCATTCTGGTCTCTCTGGGTGGCTTTCCTTCCTTCTTCCTAGAAATAAGGCAGAACCTTGCTGGGATTGGCATCTTATTATTTAAATTAATCTCATACACAGAAAAATGGGAAGGTCAGAGTAATAATTCTAGTTTCTGCAATATACCTTGAGAAAGAAGAATTCTATAAATTCTATAAATCAGCCTGAAGAGAAAGACAGGGTGGAGACAGAAAGTAGAGAGAAGGCTAGAGTTTCTGATGCCTTCATTTCACAGTCATCAGAATGCAAAAACATTCTATACTTTGGGGCATCATCTTCTGAGTCCCAAATCAGCAACACAACAGAGGACGCTGTGGACCCCAGTACTTCCAAAAGCCAAATGTACATGACCATGGCTTTTTTTCACAGAACTCCTTTTACAGGACTGATGTTCCAAGGAAGCCACTTTGGGGCAGGCCGTGATGTAGGTACCATAGGCTAAAATGTACAGGCTTTGGGGATTAATCAGAATGTTTCTCCAGCCAGTGAGTGATTCACCACCACCCACCTTTAATGTTTCTTGGGGTCTTGGGGAAGAGAAAAGTTTAATAATACTGTTAACCCTTTTGAACTCTTGGTGGCAGCAGTGTCTCAAGTTAGTCACATGGGGCTTTTCAGATTGATACATGAGACAATAAATTCATTTTCCTTTACATAAAGTGAGTTTGTTTTCTGCCTGTTGCATCTTAGAGTCCACCAATACGACTGAGCCATTTCTGGGTTCCCTGACAGCCCCCAGTCCCATCCTCAGGGAAATGCTGCCAATAGGCTCTTCCAACAGCAGAGCTGACTTTAGGAACAGCACAGCAAGCCTAGGAATGCAGGAAAGCTCTGAACAGGACAGCACTGCAAGCTCCAGCCTTCCTCTTTCCATGATTTGTTTTGCCTTATTGACAGGCAAGAACCAAAATATTTTCCATTATTGGAGTTTAGAATATGTTGGTGAAATGTCCAAAGTTTTTAAGCAAATGACAGTAAATACATGCTATTTAGTATAATGTCAATTTTCTTAATGATCCCAAATTAGCTGGCTAGCTGGTTTCACAAACACCCCATCAATCAAAGATACATTGACTGCCCATACAGCACAAATGTGCAGGAAGCTAAGAAGGCTTGTGTACCTGTAATCTGAGCACTCTGGGAGACTGAGGCAGAAGGATCATAGGTTCACAGCATGGGCAATTAATAACTCGTGAAAGATTCATAGAATTTTTTAAAAAGAGCTAAGAGTATAGTTCTTTGCAAAGGTCTCCAGAACCAAGGAGAAAAAATGAGTGGCTCAGAGCTTTTATGTTTAGGTGAGCAATTGATTGAACCGTATACTTACTCCATCACTGGGATGTTCCCAAAACTATTTCCAGCATTGGTACTTGTTGTTATAATTGCTATGTAAGTAAGTGAACTAGTGAAATATATAGTAATATCCAGTTTGCGAGCTTAATTTGTGCTGCAATTTTGGAAATAGTGGCCACATTTATGCATATGTGGGAAAGATAGCCACAGTCATGTTCTTCATCCAATGCAGAGTTTATTAGCATAAACAAATTTTGCTAAACACTTCCATTTGTGAACCAAACCACTTACAGACAAAACCATTCCTGAACCAAGGCACCACTATATGTGCAAAAATAAAAAGAGGGTCTATATATGAAAACCAAGCTCATGAGAAGACAAGATAGAGGCATGCTAACTTTTAGTTAGGTGATTATTCTCTATTTGAGGTAAACATTTTTTAAGTGTTTTCCTTTTTTCATAATTTTTGGGGATTTCTATGGATTTTTAGACTATTGTATAAGCCTCTTAAGTGAAACTCTTTCAGATTAATTGCACAAAAATGTCTAGAACATTCAAAATGTTTGAAGCTTCTGTTTTCTTTGACATTTACACAATTGCTTCATAGGAAGAGGAGGAAAGAAGGATGCAGTGAATGTGCTGTTTTAAGAGGTAGCAACCTGCCTTTGCCCATCTCCTGCAGCTCTCAGAATACCATAGACTCGGTCGTGGTTAATGGACACTTATTTCTCATGGGCCTGGAGGTCAGGAAGTCCAAGATCAAGGCAGCAACATCTATCTCGCTCTCTTTTTTTTTAATTAATGTATGTTTGCCATACACAGTAAACATTCATATGGAGAACTGGATCACATAACTATCACATCTTGATCCTTTTACTTCCCCTTCCCCTCCCTACCATCCTGACTCTCCTGTTCCCAGACTCCCTTGCCATCTCCACACAGTCTCTCTCCCTGCTTCCCATCATCTTTTATTTTGCTGTTTAACTTATTTATATTTTGGGTTTCATATAGGAGAAACTGGATGATATTTAGCCTTCTGTGTCTGATTTATTTCACTGAGTGTTGTGGTCTCAAGGGATATCCATATTCTTACAAATAACAAATTCATTCTTTACCCAGCTTAGTACTCTATTGTATATAAAAACTACAACCCCTTTATCTATTCATCTGTTGACATATAACTTCCAAGATTTACCTATTATGAGTTATGCTGCTGTAAACGTGGATATGAATGAAGATACCCAGAAGAGAGCAATAGTTTTACTTTCTCAGGAATCTCAATCTTAATTTCCATAGTGGTTGTGCTGTTAACATTCCCACCAACAATGCAGGCAGATCCTTTTCCTCCAGAGCCTTCCCAGCATTTGTTATTATTTGAGCTCTTGTTGCAGCCACTATTTCCAGAACGAGATGGAATCTCAGTGTTGCTCTGATTTTGCATTTCTGGAATGTCAGGGGCACAGAATCTCACAAGGGCTGTCTCACTGCATTGTCCCATGGCAGAAGGTGGAAGAGAAGCAAAAGAGTGAGGGAGAAAAAAGAGAGAGGGAGAGAGAAGTGGCGCAGTTCACCCTTTTACAAGGGACCCTTGGCTGTGACAGCAGCATTCTTCTGTGGTAAGGGCAGAGCCCTACTGACACATCCCACCTCTCAGCACTGACATGGTGTCGTGGAAATTAAGCTTTGAGTACGTGAACTTGCGGGACACATTTAAGCCTAGCCCAGCTGGTACCTCCGTTCTGCCCTCCAGCTGTGCAGCACTGGCTCCAAAGCCTATTTCTCCTATCAACTTCCACAGATCTTTATGGTTTTAATGAATAATAATTCACAAGCTTGGCATGGTGGCACACATTTGCAATCCTAGCACTCAGGAGGTTGTGCCCAGAGGACCAGTGTGGGTAACATAGAGAGTTCCAGGCCAGCCTGAACCATGCAGTAAGACCATCCTAGATAAGTAAAATAAAATAAAGTAGTTCACAGCATGTTCATCTTGCTAGGCATTCCCTTGGGCTAGTTAAAATATCAAGGCATGTTTCTATTTCCGTTTTCAATCACTTATTCTTTTCCTTGCTGGGCCTATTTTTAAAACTTTCCAAATCAAACAAAAGCAGCTTCAGAAAAGCAGTGGCTCCATCATAGTTTGGTTCAGTGCTTCAAAGAGCCTGATTTTATGAAAGAAATCTCTTTAAAAACACAAATTCCTGGCCGGAGATTTAGCTCAGATTTCAGCGCTTGCCTCGCAAGCACCAGGTCCTGAGTTTGATCCTCGGTAACCACGTACAACAATGCTGGGCGTGGCGGCTCACGCCTGTAATCCCAGCACTTGAGAGGCAGAGGCAGGAGGATTGCTGAGTTTGAGGCTTGCCTGGGCTACATAGTGAGCTCAGGGCCAGCCTGAACTACAAAGCAAGACTCTGTCTCAAAAAAAAAAAAAAAAAAACAAGTTCCCATCAATTTACCCTTTCAGATCAATATGAACTGCCCAACTCATTAATAGGATGTACCTTGGTGAGAGCCCTGAGCTGGTAGGAAGGTAGTTATAATATTTAAATTCATTTCTCTTTTGGGCTCTTTTTAGCAGCTAATGGATATTCCTTTTACCCTGTACTCAAGTCACAAATCTGATGTGCTATAATAAAATTATGAATATGTGAATAATTTGCACACATTAAATTTTAGAGTTGCTATGAAATATGTAGCTGCATTTTAAACATTCTTCGAAATTTTCTGATTACGAGGGTTTCAGAAATGGAGAACATCAATTCAGAGAGATAATTAAAATGAATTCCTTTATTTCCATATTTAAAATTACATCTCTAGTGCAAATGACATAATTTTAATATAAATGTAAGCCTACATTAAGTCTTTCACTTAATGTATTTTCTTCCCACATATAATAATGATATGCAAACTCATGCTTTCAAAATTGATGTCTTGGCCAGACATGGGGTGCATGCCTGAAATCCCAGCACTTGGGAAGCCAAGTAGGAGGATCACTGCGAGTTCGAGGGTAGCCAGGGCCACAATGTGACTTCCAGGTGACCCTGAACTTCATAGTGAGACCCTGACACACACACACACACACACACACACACACACGGATAAAAAGAAGGAAGAAGAGGATGAGGACGAGGAAGAGGGAAGCTGGCTGAAGAGGTAGTTCAGTGGTAGTGTGCCTGCCCTGATTCCACGTCCAGAATGCAAAACAAAATTTTCTTTTAATTGAAAATAACACAGAGGGAGATGAGCAGAAGTTGAAGCAGTGGCAACAGTGAGGAACGCAAGGCAAGCTAAAGTTGGCAGAGTCTAATGGCTGAGTAGGCGGGAGGGGACTGATCCAGCCTAAAGTGTTCGGCCAGTTCTTACTATAGTACATGCTGCACGCACACTGGGCACTGGGAATAGGAAAAATAATGTGCTCAACAGTGTCTTTTTTATAATCGCATCACTCAAGAAGCTGCTTGGGAGGCTGAGACAGGAGAACTGTTATGAATTCAAGGCCAGCCTGGGCTATGTAGTGAGACCCTGCCTCAAAAAACTAAAAACTAAAAAAAGAAAAAAAGATAATGAAATAAAACCCTTGTCAAGTGAAAGAAAACCCTAAACAAATAGGCAAACAAAATAACTAACAGCTGTATTAGTCTTTTAGATTAGCACAAGTCAGTGGTTTAAAGTCATAGAAATGTCCTTCCTCAAAATTCTAGAAGCCAGATGGAGGTGCTGCCAGGGTGGGTTCCTCTGGAGTCTGTAGGGAGAATCCTTCTTGCTGATGCCAACTTCCATTTGCCACCTATCCTGGCATTGCTTGGGCTATCTCTGCCCCCATCTTCACATAATGCTCTCCCCTGTAGATGCCTGTGTCCAGAGTTCTCTCTTCTTATGACACCTGTCATTGGGTGAGCGGCCCCCTTAAATCTGTATGATCTCATTTAACCTAATTACTTCTGCAAAGACTTATTTCCAAGTAAAGTCACATTCATAAGTACTAAGGGTTAGGACTTGCATGTATCTTTGGAGGAAAAAAATCCATCTCCACACTGACTATGGTAAATTGTCAGAAGGAAATGCAAGGGATGGTAGTACTTGAGAAAGAGGCAGACCTGCCAACATGAGCGGGGACAGTTGGGGGGGTGTGTCTTGAAAGACAAGAAGGGCCTGACTCACAGCAGTTCCAGCAAAGGCAGGCAGACACTCGATTCACGGGTCCTGGGACCAGATAGATGGCGCTCGTGGGTAGGAACTGGAAGAAACCCAGGCTGCCAGCAGGAGTCTAGGGGGAAGGGAGTCAGCAAGACTGGCTCACAACCTCAGAGGCCAGCAGAGAGCGTTAGGATTCCCAGCAGGCAGTGGGAGGACAGCCACTGAAGAGCCGTGTAGGCAGAATCGTTTCAAGTTCTGATTCGCCTCTTATCAGCATATCCTGTCTGATTTGTGAGAACAGAGGCCACTGCTGCTCACCCCTCACCAAATAAGAGGGAGCAAAGGCTTAGGCCAGCGTGAGAGTAAAACCTACTCCACAAAGAAGCAAAGGATGTGAGCTGGCCAGGCATGGTGGCTCATACCTGTAATGCCTGCACTTGGGAGGCAGAGGCAGGAGGATTGCTGAGTTTGAGGCTTGCCTGGGCTCCATAGTGAGCTCAGGGCCAGCCTGAACTACAGAAAATGAGACTGTCTCAAAAAAAAAAAAAAAAGAGATGTGAGCTGGACTTTGGAGAAAACCTGTAAGATGCCTTGGAAGCTCTGACGTGATGTAAACAGGGAGTAAAGTTTTCCTACAAATGAATGGTTCCATGTGGGGTGTTTGGGCAGGAAAGGGTGTGGCCTGAAGTTTCCAAGAGCCAGATGAGGCCAACCGTCCCAAACACACAGGAGGGATGAGAGTGAGGAGGTCTCCTCAGATATGAGGACAAGGCCAAGCAGGCACCTTAATTTAACGGGGCTAAGTGGAAATGAATCCCACCTCTGGTTCTTCTTTAACCTTTTGGGAGGGTGGTGGTAGTGTTTGTTACACTGGGGACTGAACTCTTCACATGGAGCTATATCCCCAGCTCCTTTTTAGTTTTTGTTTTGAGACTGGGTCTCACTAAGTTGTCCAGGCTTGGCTTGCACTTATGATTCTCCTATCTCTGCCTCCCAGAGCGCTGGGATTATAGGTATGAGCTATCACGCCAACCTTCAACATCAAAAGAACAAAATGCCTTTCTGACATGTTAGTGTTCTATACCTCTCCTCGTGGCCTAGTGTTTTGACAGGTGGGCAAAGTAGACCCAGGCCCCAGCCACCTGCCAAGTCATGTACACTGACTCTTCAAGGATATCCCAGGCTGTCCCTGCAGCATAATAGGAAATCATTACAAAGGTCCCTATGGTTTTTCTGCTTCTGACTTCCTTAGTACCAATAGCCACCTTGGCAAGTAAACATTGTGCTGACTAAACGAGGAGGCCGGGCCAGCAGTGGTGGAACTCTCCTATGGGCATGACCTGCAAATGATGGGTCCGCCACTGCCTGGTACTCCTAGAGCAAAGCCAGCTGAAAATAGAGACAGAGAGGCTGCCAAGAGCAAGAAGAGTACTCAGAAAATGATCCGGAGGAAGCTGAGGGTCTTGTAGGCAGCGATGGGCAATCCCAGTATGAGGCTCTGTTCCTCTGTCTCTAGCCCTCTTGTAGAAAGTGCTGGAGATTGTCCTCCACCCAGATGGCAGCTGAGAGCAGGACCAGAGAGGTCGTGTTTGAGATACAGTGTAGGTGAGCAGAAGAAGCCCTGCCTCTCCCACTTACAGACATGGGAACTGGGGAAGTTCTCCTTCCCTTCCCAAGTCTTGGTATACTCTGTCATGAAACTGAGAGGGCCACTGCCTCAGTCAGTTTCTTGTCACTAGAACAAACATACAATTCCAGTAACTAAAGGAGGAGAGGTTTATTTTGGTTCATGGTTTCAGTCCACACTCACCTGGCTCCAGAGCAGAAAGGACATGGTGGAAGGGTCTGGTGGGAAGAGGGGATCATGTCATGGCTGCCAGGAAGCAAACACAAAAGGGAAGAGCCAGAAAGGGAGATGGACTCTTCCAGAGCACGGCCCCAGTGACACCCCTCTTCCGGTCAGACTCCACCTCCTAACAGGAAGTGGGCTATAACCCCATAATCCAATCACCTTCCAAACACAGGAGCCTCTGGGTTATATTTCAGATCTGAGACAGAACAGCCACCATAGTCCCTGATGCTGGTGGCTGTCACGTGTACCCTATAAATCAAAAGAGCTAGGAAAGGGGATTGTGCATGATTTGATTCTGTGTGTGTGTGTGTGTGTGTGGTATTGGAAATTAAACTTGAATGCAAGGCTTCAAGCATGTTGGGAAAATCCTTTACCACTGAGCTATATCCCAACCCTTTCTATTTTTAAATTTAATTGAATCATTTATTTTTGGTTTTTTGCAACAAAGTCTTACTATGTAGTTCAGGCTAACCTTGAACTCACTGTGTACTCCATTCTGGCCTTGAATTTATAACAGTTCTGCTGCCTCAGCCTTCCAAGTAGCTGGGATTCAAAGGCATACATATTATGTGTTGTCCTTATAAACACAAGATTAATATTTGAGAAAATGTGTAACTGTCCTAAGATAACCATGATGTAATATACCGATGTACTATACCCCATAAAGATGTACAGTTATTACCTATCCATTAAGAAACTGATTAATTTTGTAAAAGATAAGATTGCATGAGCCGGGCGTGGTGGCTCACACCTGTAATCCCAACTCTCGGGAGGCAGAGGCAGGAGGATTGCTGAGTTCGAGGCTTGCCTGGGCTACATAGTAAGCTCAGAGCCAGCCTGAACTACAAAGTGAGACCCTGTCTAAAAAAAAAAAATAGGTGAAATGTATGGTTGAGACAGAGCTCTGGGACTTCTCAGTGGTGCAGAAGAGGATGACAGAGGGCATCTGTGTGGGCAGCCCTTTTTCTTGCACCATACAACAAACATGGAGTGGGATTTAAATTCGCCTCCAAAGTGGTGGCTTCCCCAGTGTTGTCAGGTCACTTTCCATTGCCACTGTCAGGAAGAAGTAGGACAGTCTACAAATTCCTCACACAAAGATCCCATCTAATCCTAAAAACTTTTTGGATACAATGATTTGTTTCAAAATCATGGAAAAAATAAAAATTGTGAGGAGTAAACGCTAGACAAGTTCTGCCTGAGTTAATGGGGGAACTGGTATGTGGGGATTCTTTCTCTTCTTTTTTTTTTTTTTTTTTTTTTTTTTTTTTTTTTTTTTTTTTTTTTTTTTTTTTTTTTTTTTTTTTTTTTTTTTTTTTTTTTTTTTTTTTTTTTTTTTTTTTTTTTTTTTTTTTTTTTTTTTTTTTTTT
>PVIC010054584.1:0-11496 GCA_004025085.1 Thryonomys swinderianus | reverse complement strand
TTTTTTTTTTTTTTTTTTTTGGAGACAGGGTCTCGTTTTGTAGTTCAGGCTGGCTCTGAGCTCACTATGTAGTCCAGGCAAGCCTCGAACCCAGCAATCCTCCTGTCTCTGCTTCCCGAGTGCTGGGGTTACAGCCACCACACCCGGCACTGTGGTATGTGGTATTGATTACTGGTGGGCGTGAGTCTCCACGCCCAGCATTATATGTGGTTTCCGGGAATTGAACTCAGGACCTTGCGCTTGCGAGGCAGGTGCCAGAACCACTGAGCTAACCCTCCGGGCCAAACTAACTTTTGCATTTATCTCTTCTGACCAGAGACAAAGGTCTCACAGTCACAATCAATGAGGCCTGACATTAACAATAAAAAGGCCTAACAAGGGGCCAGAGATTTAGCTCAGTGGTTCCGATGCCTGCCTCACAAGCACAAGGTCTGGAGTTCAATCCCCGGTAACCACATACAATGCTGGGCGTGGTGACTCATGCCCACCAGCAATCAATACCACATACCACAGTGCCGGGCATGGTGGCTCACACCTGTAATCCCAGCACTGGGGAGGCAGAGACAGGAGGATTGCTGAGTTCAAGGCTTG
This sequence comes from Thryonomys swinderianus, assembly GCA_004025085.1. Classification (NCBI taxonomy): domain Eukaryota; kingdom Metazoa; phylum Chordata; class Mammalia; order Rodentia; family Thryonomyidae; genus Thryonomys; species Thryonomys swinderianus. The sequence continues at coordinate 10,905 of PVIC010054584.1, read as the reverse complement.
CCTGAGCTACATAGTGAGCTGAGGGCCAGCCTGAGCTATAAAGCGGGACCCTGTCTCAAAAAAAAAAAAGAAGAAAAGACCTAACAAGCAGATTAAATCCAAGTAGAATACTCTGTACTTTTAAATCTTCCCACATGCTCCTTGGTTGTCAGTATTTTAATAACAGATTTGCAAGCTAAATCCATCACAGTTCTCTCCAAAGACAAAAAGCCCTGACTGGCCCTTCAGATCATCCATTTCTACTTCTATTCCCTTTTGTACTAGCTGAAAACAACCTTTGACTCAAGCTCAGAAGAAGGTAAAATACAGCATGAATGAAATGAATAAAGGAGAGAAGAGCCCAAAACACCCAGAGTGGCATATAACCATGGACCATATAACCATGGCATATAACTGGGAACCATCTGGTTCACGGTGCCTAAGGTTTTAATTTCTCTACCAATATAAATTTTGTGAGTTTGAAAAATTGTACTAACCCAGATATGGTGGCTCATGCCTATAATCCCAGCATTCAGGAGGCAGAGGCAGGAGGATTGCTGAGTTCAAGGCTTGCCTGGGCTACCTAGTGAGCTCAGGGCCAACCTGAACTACAAAGCGAGACTCTATCTCAAAAAAAAAAAAATCTGTCTTGTGATTACAATCACAAAAACAGGCAAAATTATTTAGCAGCAGTCAACCCACTGTTGAGCAGCTGAGCCAGGCTAGTCTTACTTCTGTCCTTCCCCAGCCCTGGTTTGGTCCCTACCAGCCAGAGCCTACTGATCTGATACTATCAAGAAAAATGATTTAGGGCTCTTCAGAGAAAAGTTCCATCAAATCTTAACAATAGTAGCATCCTGCAGAGAAACAAGCAGTTGACCCTCTAGTCTCTAACCCTGTCTTTCACATGACACAGCATAAAGCGTCATCTCAGGACCTCTGATCACTGTGTATTCATTGCTGCTAACTATTACAACCTTTGGAGTGGGTCACAGAAACAATGGGGCAGATTAAAAAAGGTGCTGTTCTCATCGATTAATGAGGGGTTTAGAACCGAAACTTGATTATTTCATCTCTGCTTGGTTCTCTCTTGAACTCTGTGTTCCTGGAAATTAAATTCACACTTATTTTGCCTTCAGAGAGTTATTCTTTCCTTTTCCACTTAGTAGCAGTGGAAAGTGTTTCTTGTCCTAAGAAACTGCACAGTAAGCCACAACAAAAAGTAGCTGTAATTAAAGGTGCGAATGAGCACATGTGGGGATGCCCAGGGCAAAGGGAGTAAACATCGCATACCCTCTTAACTACAGGCAGATGTCTCCTCATGCATCCTTACTCAGGGAATACAAGGTCATAATACAACGCACTCTCACTTTATTTGTAACAAGTTATAAATCAGTGGAAACTATGGAGAGGGCACAAGGACTGAAATCATCTCAATAAATGCTACTTTGGGTTTCTTGTAGAGGTCATCTGATGGAATAAACAGAAAAGGTGATGTCATTCATCATTCCTGAGTACACAGTTCCCACTGCTAGGTTTTATAACAACCCCCATCCCCAGTACCAGGGATTGAACCCAAGGCTTCATTCACACTGAGCTATATCCCCAGCCCTTTTACATTTTTTATAGTGAGAGAAGGTCTTGCTAAATTGCCCAGTGTGAGTCAAACTTGCATTCCTCCTGCCTTAGCCTCCCAAAGCACTAGGTTTATAGAAGTGTGCCACCATGCCTGGTTAAAGCTCTCTTAAAGAACAAATGACTGTAATCCTAGGACTCAAAAGGTCCAACACACACTAGTGTAGAGAGTATAAAAGAAGAGAAAGAGAATGGAGGGTGTGCACACTCCTTTCCAGGCAGGAAGGACAAGGAAATGTACCTTTCCCATCAAGCCGAGTAAGGGACTTTAACCAAGCCCATGTAGACAGCTGGACGTGTGTCCCTGACACTGGGGTTCACAGGTTCCTGTCTGAGAAATCTGAAGGCAAAGAAGGTCGATGAGCTGCTCAGAGGAGTGTGAGCACTCTGCAACCCAGAACCCATTGAGCCCACAAGATGTCTGAGTGTTCCCAGCAACAGGTAGGAGCCAAGGTGGGAGAGTGATGGCATGAGCTCCCGCGGCTCTCTAGGCAAAGAGGCCTGCAGAGAAAAGCTAGAGGTCAAACAGCATTCACAGGGCTGAGGTCAGGACAGAAAAGGGACCTCACAGCTGTGGAAACAGGTGACAGTCTAGGACACAAAGCCCCTTATGTGTCGGCTCCTCTTCCATGTCCACCCTCCTCCCAACCCTAGCCCAACTCCAATCCTGGGGGTGCTGAGAAAAGTTGACCAGAAGCTCAGAATAGACAAGGACACAGTACAGGCCTCTTTATTCAACATTAGGCTCCTTCCAGGCAACAGGTCTGGAGCAAGGATTTCAAGGAAGGTAGAGCTTTGAATTTCAAATCAAGTTTGGTGTTTTGCCTCCCTCATCTGACTGCACATATGATGTACTAAATTGAAAGTATTTTGTGATTTAAGAAGAACCAGAAAAGTAAGAGGATTGTCCGTATGTTCATTCAAGAAAGCCACTATATGGAATAAAAACAAAAGGGAACAAATTACTGATACATGCAATAATCTAGATCAATCTCCAGGTCACTTATACTGAGTTAAAAAAAAAAAACCTCAATTCCAAAAAGCTACAAACCATATTATTCTATCATATGACATTTCTTTGAGACAGTTCACTGTATAGTTTAAGTAGCCTCAAATTCATGGAGATCCTCCTGCCTAGCCTCCTGAGTGTTGGGATTACAGGCATGTACCACCATGCCTGGCCCTGTAACATTCCTGAATGACAAAACTATAGAAATGGAGAACAGGTTAGTGATTGCAAATAAGGAACAGGGTAGGAGATATGAGAGTTTGGCCATAAAAGTGTACCAAGGGTCCTTGTGGGTAAAAAAATATCAGCAGCAATATCTTGATTGTGACACTGTACCACCTTACACACAAATCACAGCACCTGTGTGCCATACACTGCAAGACCATACCACTGGAGGAAAGTGGGAAAAGGGTACGGGCATCTCTCTGTATCATTTCTTACAATCACATGTGAATCTACATCTATCACAGTTCCATTAAAACAGATGCTGAAAGCTGTGTGTGCACAGGTGGGTGGAATTAGCAATGACCAGCCATTATTACACTGATACACACCCTGTCAGCACAAGGTGCTTTAACTGAGTACTCCCTTGCATTCATCTGTACAAAAATCAGGGCGTTTGGGCTAACATTTGCTAGCTGCCTTGGCTAGGGTCAACACACTCTACTATTTTCAGCCTTCAGTCAACACCCCAGCCCTACTACTAAGCTTCCCAGATGGCTGGGTGGAGAGTGAACCCCCAGCAGTCAACAGAAACTCAGGGGCAACATCCTTTTTGTTTTGGTCTGTTTTGAGTAAATATTTGCAGTACATGATCACATTCATCATGGGGAGTTGGTACGTGTACATATCTTAATTCTTTTTATATCTCCTTCCCCTCCTTCCCTCTCCGCTCATCACCTGGTCCTCTTACCATCTGCAAAAGATCTACCTCCCTGTTTGTTGGTATCTATCTTTTATTTTGCTAATCTATTTATATGTTGGGTCTCTCATGTCAAAGAAACTATGTGAGATTTAAGTTTTTGTGTCTGGTTTGTTTCATTTAACATTATCATCTCAAGGTACACGCATTTCCCTATGAATGTATCCCTAACTCAAATGTATCCTTCTCTATAGTGGAGTAGCACTACACTGTGTACAAATACCTTTTCCTTTATCTATTCATCTATTGATGGACATACAGCAATGTCCCAGCTCTGATCCAGCATGACAGGGTTGTGTGTGTCAGCATGGACAGCCACATGTTACCTTAGCTTCCGGATGACAGTGCTGCCTCTCAGCCACTCTCCACGCAAAGCTCGCACCTTATACTCTGTTCAGCAATACTTCTGACCTTCTCTAGGATCCATAAGACTCCAAAATGCAGTGATGTCCCACATATATTATGCTGGCTGATTCAAGCCACTGCCTGTCTTATTTCATAGGTATATTCTATTTTAAATCAAGCTACAATTTTGGTCCTTGTGCACTCCCTCTTAAGACCCGAGATCCTCCAGACATCTGCTTTTGTAAAGCCAACTGTAGTGCACTAGATGTGTCTGTGTATGCATCTGAATCCTGGCTGTAGACATAATTCATATACATATCCACAGGCCCCTAAGTCTCATGCAAATAAGGATGGTGGTTGTTTAACTGATTTACTGTTTGTCCCCCTTCAGTCACTATTTACTGAGCATCAACAATGTATTAGATACTGTTCTACACATGTTGAGATCACAGCAATGTTTGAAACAAAGTCCTTGTCCTCACATGGAGAAGAATAGCCCACTATACAAATAAGATCATTTCTGGGTTCAAACTGCTCCAACAGGCCAATGTTACAAAGGTGGTGGGAACTACTTGAGTTAAGTGGTTAAGAGTCCCCTGAGAAGTGACATGTGAGCTGCAGTTTAAAAGGCAAATGCAGGGCAGGCAAAAAAGCAACTTAGGGAAGGACATTCCGGGGGAGGGAGAAAAGCTAAGCAAGCTCAGCAGCCCTCTGCATAGTGAGTGTGGCGTGTTAAAGAAAGTAAAAGGGTCAAACCTGTAAATGTAAATGAGTCTAGAATGTATGATAGATTTTGTAAAATAGAAAATATTCAAAGGGAATGTGGTGGGGGAACATAATGAGAGGAAAAAATAAATATGATTCAGAAAGAAAAAGAAATAGCATGGGGCCGGAGATTTAGCTCAGCAGTTCCAGTGCCTGCCTCGCAAGTGCAAGGTCCTCAGTTCTATCCCGGTAACCACAAAGAATGCTGGGCGTGGTGACTCACGCCCACCAGCCATCAATACCACAGACCACAGTGCCGGGCGTGGTGGCTCATGCCTGTAATCCCAGCACTCGGGAGGCAGAGACAGGAGGATTGCTGAGTTAGTGGCAGCTTGCCTGGGCTACATAGTGAGCTCAGGGCCAGCCTGAACTACAAAGCGAGACTCTGTCTCAAAAAAAAAAAAAAAGAAATAGCATGTATGGGGCCGGAGATTTAGCTCAGTGGTTCTGGCGCCTGCCTCACAAGTGCAAGGTCCTGAGTTCGATCCCGGTAACCACATACAGTGCTGGGTGTAGTGACTCATGCCCACCAGCAATCAACAGCACATACCACATACCACAGTGCCGGCGTGGTGGTTCACACCTGTAATCCCAGCACTCAGGAGGCAGAGACAGGAGGGTTGCTGAGTTCAAGGTTTGCTTGGGCTCCATAGTGAGCTCAGGGCCAGCTTGAACTACAAAGTGAGACCCTGTCTCAAAAAAAAGAAAAAAGAAATAGCATGTATATAGGGGTTTGTGGGTGGGTAAGGATATAGGTAAAAATGAGAATTAACTTCTGTCATATACTGGTACAAATTCCCCAATGTTGAGTGTGACTGTGAACTATATATGAAATGTACCAATAAAGAATTCAATTTAAAAAAAAAAAGAAACTGAAAGGGCCTGGAGACATGGCAAGCTCTGCTTTGGCCCTCTCTACCTTCCCTCTTGCTCTGTGCTGCTCCACATCGGATCACCTATTATCTGAATAGTGCTCCAATTTTAATCAGCACTTGGGCTCCTGGACCCTGGTGAGCAAGGTCTCCCTCTTCCCTCCAGAACACTCATCTCAGCCTCTCAGAAGTCTTCCACACAGACCATCGTGAGAGAGCAACAGTGGCCATTTGAAACAGAAAAGTAGTTCATTCCCCTGGCCAGGTACCCACCAGATGTCCAGGACTTCTTCCCTGAGCCACCAACAGCCAAGCCTCACCCACAGCCTGGTCCTCTGACCAGAGAGCCCTTGGGAACGCTTGGGAAAGCAGAACCAGCTTTCCTGGGCTCATCATTTTCTAAGCAGTTACATCTAACAAGGACAAGATCTTTCTTTTCTCACACAGCTGGATTATTTTCCCTTGCTACTAGGTTTTTATATTAACTACCAACAACTATTTATGTGTAGAAAGCTATGGATTAAAATAGATGTTTACCTGAGAGATAAAAAGAATCAGAGGTTAGGACTGGGGATGTAACTCAGTGATGCCACACCTGCCTGGCAAGCACAAGGTCCTGAGTTCAGTCCCTCATACTGGAAAAATAAAAAGCATCAGAGGTTATATACCGACTCAGGACAACTGACAAAACATGTTCCAGTCCAGCACAATATCCTGCACAGCCAGAAACCTCTGCTAACCCCAGGGCTGTCACTACCCTATGTTCCCAGCACCCCCTGACCTAAGCATGGCCTTCCTTGCACTCCTGACCCCTTCCAATCCCACCTGACCATCCTCCTCTTTGCCATGAGCATCTCTCCAGCTCCCAGATTATCGCTGAGGGTTCAGAGCCACCTCTGAGAGCTCTAAGGCAGAAAAGGCCTGGTGGAAGGGAAAGCAAAGCAAAGCTGTTCAACTTACAGCAGCCAGGAAGAAAAGAGAAGGAAGGGCCAAGGACACGAATACACCCTTCCAGATCATGCCCACAGTGAGGCCACCCTCCAACTAGGCCCGACTTCCTAACAGCATATAATCTCATCAACAGCCTAATCCACTGATGAGTAAGATACTCCATGATCTTCAATACATGAGACTTTGGGAGGCATTTTAGATCGAAACCGTGACAGAAATCAACAATACATGTGGAATCATCTCAACAGGCACTGACTGATCAAGTACCAGTTGGTAAGAACTTTGTCTGCAGGCAAGAATCAGGTACAACAAACAGGACAGAAATAAGAAATTTACACCAAACCCAGTACAGTGACTAACCCTGAAAAAGAAAGGACAGTAGTGACTGAGGAAAAGCATAGGAAACATTCAACTGTACCCGAAATATTTTGTTTATTTTTATAAAATATGAAAGTGAGCTATTTCAAAAAGATTTGAAACAATATTTTAAGATATGTGAAACAAATATTTTTAAATGTTAAAGTATCATTACTGAGTGGATTTATGATAATTCATGAATCTTTTCTGCATTTGAAAAACTCAAAAGAAAAAAAGTGAGGGAGTCATCGAGACTATATTTGTTTGGCACTTTGCCTCTAACTCCAAAAGTTTTACCCAGAGGGAGAAATTTTCATTAGGAAGACAAAACAAGAGTGAGATGTGGTGATACACACCTGTAATACCAATACTTGGGGAGACTGAGATGGAAGGGTTACAATTCAAGTCCAACGTAGGCAACTTGGAGAGATCCTGTATCGGAGTAAAAAAAAATTTTTTTTTGTAAAGAACTGGGGATGTACCTTAGTGTGAAAATCCTAGGTTCAATCAATCCCCAGTACTTTAAAAAAAAAAAAAAAAACTAAACCTAAATTACCAATGTGCCTAGCATTGTGACTTGGTCTGCAGGTTGGTTAGTGTCTTGGATTTAGTGAAGCAAGTTTTTAGCGCAAGCCAGAAAGAACTGCTTCCTGGGATTCCTCAGAATCAAGTGTGGCCACCAATCAAAACGTTGTCTGAGTTAGTTTGAAAATATTTCTCTATAAATTGCTTGAAGTGCAAAAGCAAAAGAAAATAACAAATTAACTGAACAGGAGCAGTTGAATTTTCAGTACAAGGCCATCAAAAGAAATCTTTGTTTGTACTGGGGACAGGTGTTTTTTTAATTGATACAGTGATAATTTGGAGAGTTCAGGGCTACACACTTGGCTTACTGAGATCTTAACCATACCTTGCAGTATGTTAAGAGAGGTTTTACATATATTTTCCTTCTGTCAGTGATCTTTTATAATGCCCTAATTTCATGACAGAATTTTAGTAGAACCAAATTTACACAAATGAAATTATATAATTAATTAAGTTCTGCAATAAATGATTGAACTCAACTAGGAACAGGAGTTCTGGAAATAGCTACTGAACTGGTACAGCACTAGCTCAAGTTTAACGGCTAAAATTCGGCCTAAAACTATTTTGGGCAGATATCTCAAATATGCTCCTCTCCTCTCCCAGAGCTTGGGCTTGTGCTATTCCTCACTTGATAGGTAGGTATGCCTCACTCAGATTGTGGGCTACATTTTCAGATATACCAAAACTACTGGATTAAAAGGGAGAGAAATAATACTAATGTTTTATGAATGTAAAAATAACAGGAAAACAAATTATACTTAGTAAAATTCTATTCAATAAAATTCATTTGTCCTACATTATATGTCAAAAAACAGTTCCTGGGCCGGAGGGTTAGCTCAGTGGTTCCGGCACCTGCCTCGCAAGCGCAAGGTCCTGAGTTCAATCTCTGGTAACCACATACAATGCTGGGCGTAGAGACTCACGTCCACCAACAATTAATACCATATACCACATACCACATACCACAGTGCCGGGCGTGGTGGCTCACGCCTGTAATCCCAGCACTCGGGAGGCAGAGACAGGAGGATTGCTGAGTTCCAAGTTTGCCTAGGCTACATAGTGAGCTCAGAGCCAGCCTGAACTACAAAGCAAGACCCTGTCTCAAAAAAAAAAAAAAATAGTTCCTTACCCATAAATGGGTTGAAATGCTCTTCTTAGCAAAATTCTCACAGCACCTCAGATCATTTTAACCCCTAGCGACCTCAAAAGGCAAAGATTGTTTCATGTCCAAACTGAAATTTATATGTTATAAATATTCCAATATTTTATAATAAGACAATTTTTAAGATATGCCTCTATTAATTTATTTAAACACAAATGTTTTAAAATTTAGTTTCAATCATACAGAACTACAGTGTATGATGGTCAAAATGCATAAACATTGAAAATATATGTACACATTCTATACGTAAACTAAAGATATATATCTTTATTTATTTTTTTAATCTTAAAAGTTTTTTTCCTATTATAAGGGAAGTACATACTTGAAATAACATATGAAAAATACAGGAATTTACTCAGATAAAATACTCCCTTGCCCTCTAGCATAGCCCACCTTCATTAAAGGATGCACACCGACTGTCAGCTTCTGTACCTTTCTCCTCACTTATATAAACCTGTCCATCAACTATTTGTTCTTAATATTTTTCAGGCCAGATTTCCCAAACAGTCTTTAGACTTCTTCCACCATTTTACTACTAATTTTCCAAGGTGTTTTTACTCTGACCAGCTCTCACCATCCCATTTTAGAGTAATCTGAATTTTGGCTAAATGTCATCTGGAATCAAGACTAACAATCATTTCACTTTCAGCTCTTAATGTTTTGCTTATGATTAACTGATTCTGGTGATGTGAAAGATAATTTTAACAAACAGTACATTACTACAAACAATTTTAAATGATGAATAAAACAAGTTAAATTTGCAGATGAAGTTACAAGATATAACAGGAAATACTTTGTTGCACAAAACAGAGTGGAGAATTTACACTGTGGGGTGATTTTTCTTTCTTTTTTTTATTTGGACCAGAAAAAAAAAAAGGTCTTAATTGCTAACTTCAACAGCTATAAGGACTAGATGCTAGGCCCCAATATTAAATCCTCTCCTAGAAGGAAAGAATTGCAATAGAAATCTTTGCATAAAGCCAAACCCTCAAAGTACAGCAATCTCAGTGGAAAAAGGTTTAAGAACTATTCTTATATCTCAAAGAAACAACAAGGAAATTTATCTTTTCCTTTGGTTGTCGTCCTTTGCTGAAATAACTTTGACACTTGGCAAGAGCAAATGTCAAAGTGTTGCAAAGGCTCCTTCTATGGCCAAAATCTCACAGAATGTTTTGAAAAAGATGATGGCTCACAATCAAAAACTCAGAAATACACAAAATAATTCACCACAGGCAAGAGTTGGCAGATGCAATAACACCTTAGGGTGACAACCTGAAATAGTATGTTTAAAATTATGAAAGAGATTACTTTAAAATGTACCTGACACTTAATGTATAGGTAAGACCGAGTGCCACTTAAAGAAGTATGTTCCATTCCCCGGAAAAAGAGGCATACAATGCCAAGCAGGGCTACAAGAATTTAGAACACACAAGACTGGGACTGCATCTTCATTACTACAGGGGAAGAAGGTAGCTGGGTGGCAATGTTCCCTACCAGGCAGGTGGCAGACAGAAGCTGGGGTAATGTGGTTAGAAGGTTTGGAACTTGTTCTACATAAACCTATAAAAGCTGAGCCAATTTCAGATGCCCATTTTTTAATTGCATCTTTAAACATGGGGGGACTGATTTGTTTAAGTTCTTTATAGATTCTAGATAGTAGCCCTTTGTCTGAGAAACAGCTAGTAAAGATTTTTTTCCCATATTGTTGGTTGTCTTTTAGTGGTGCCAGTGGTTTCTTTTGCTGTGCAGAAGCTTTTTAGTAGGATGAGATCCCATTTGTTGATTCTTTCTGCTAGCTCTTGTGCTATAGAGGTTTTGTTCATAAAGTCTCTGCCTGAGCCAATGTCTCTAAGAGTTTTACCTAACGTGTTTTGCAGCAGGTTTATTGTTTCTGTTTTAATGTTTAAGTCTCGAATCCATTATGATTTTTAGTTTAGTACATGGTGAAAGAGATAGGTCTAGCTTTAGTTTTTGGCAGGTTAAAGCCCAGCACCATTTGTTAAAGAGGCAGAAGTAAAAGCAGCCAAGAAAAAATGTTCAACATCACTAGTCAATCAAGAGATGCAAATGAAAACAACACTGAGATTTCATCTCACTCCACAAAGGATGGCCGTGATCACAAAATCAACCAACGATAAATGCTGGCGTGGCTGTGGGAAGAAAGGAACCCTTCTACACTGTTGGTGGGATTGCAGACTTGTGCAACCATTGTGGAGATCCGTGTGGAGATTTCTCAGAAAACTAGGACTACGGGTCCCATTTGACCCTGCTATACCCCTGCTAGGAATATACCCAAAAGAATTTAAAAACTCACATTGGAAAG
>PVIC010054583.1:0-11493 GCA_004025085.1 Thryonomys swinderianus | reverse complement strand
ATAAAGTACCTATAAAGATTCAAATTTTTTAAATAAGATGGATGAGGGAATGAATAAAGAAATTAAGATGTATTATTATATGTACCAATTCCCCATGAAAAATTCAACATTATATACTATAAACATATAATTAAAAAGGAAAAGAAATAATGTTACATAAGGAGTAGTATAATTACAGTATGAAAAAAATTCTTCTGAAGAAACAATATTAAGTAGAGTTTAGAATAAATATTCAGCTTTCCAACTAATACAGACACATATACAAAATGAACTATATTGCTTCAGAAAATCAATATTGTAAGTATCAAATATAGTCAACAAAATTGCTATATTCAAGAAGACAATAGCTAACACTAAAAATAATAGAAAATATTCACAACGAAATTTGATAAAATTTGCCATCTTTAAAAATATTGTCATTAAACCGGGTGTGGTGGCTCACGCCTGTAATCCCAGCACTCGGGAGGCAGAGACAGGAGGATTGCTGAGTTTGAGGCTTGCCTAGGCTACATAGTGAGCTCAGAGCCAGCCTGAGCTACAAAGCGAGACCCTGTCTCAAAAAAAAAAAATATTGTCATTAAGAAAAGTGTTCAAAGTAATTAGAATCACAAAATTTATTGCTAAAAATAAGGAAGAAGTCACAGCATGAATAGTAGAGAGTATTTAAAGATTAAGTGAGAAAATTCATGTATGTAATGCCAAAATACTCTTCCAGAATGCAGTCAAAAGAGATTCAAAATAAAACAACATGAAAGAAATGAAAGGTAGACTGTTAATATATTCATATACTAGCCGGCCATGGTGGCTCACGCCTGTAATCCCAGCACTCAGGAGGCAGAGACAGGAGGACTGCTGAGTTCGAAGCTTGCCTAGGCAACATAGTGAGCTCAGAGCCAGCCTGAACTACAAAGCGAGACCCTGTCTCAAAAATAAAAAAAAAATATTCATATAAAGGTAATTACAGAAAAGAACAGAGCAAGTGAAGAAAAACTAACTCAAAGTGAGAGTTCATGAAACTGAGAAAAAAATTAAACTAGATTAATACTTGCTTTGAAAATATTGCCAGAATATTGAGTGGCTATAAGTTTAAAACAAAAGATATTAAAAATAAGTTCCTTTTTCAAAAAAATGGAAAACAAAAGGACTGGAAAGTTACAAATTTTTTAATTTAAATTTTTTTTTTTTTTTGAGACAGGGTTTTGCTTTGTAGTTCAGGCTGGCCCTCAGCTCACTATGTAGCCCAGGCAAGCCTTGAACTCAGCAATCCTCCTGCCTCTGCCTCCCAAGTGCTGGGATTACAGGCGTGCGCCACCACGCCCGGCTAAATATTAAAAATTTTAAATTAATTTATTTTCAGAAGCAAACAACATATTAAACCCTATTGAAAATAACTAAAGAGATATGAAGAGTAATTTCTTTCATCTCAGTATGTTTTAGAAAATTAAAAAATTGAAAAACTAAATTAAATTTTTCATTCAAAGATGAAACAAAACTGAAATATCACAAAAGATAAAATAAGACCTGAAAAAAGGAATTAATGAAGATAAAAGCAGAAACAAATCACGTAAGAAATACAATAGTAGAAAGAGTAATAATAGGTAAATAAAAGGAGCAGAACAAATCATGCTCTTGCTTCAGCATAAATGCTAAAAAACACAACTAAACTGATTTTAAAAGAAGAAATTATGTAATTCACAATATAGAACAGATTTTAAATTTTCACAATATCAGATATGGATATAATTTCATAAATTATAGATTACTAATTATTAATTTCCTATCTATGAATTCAAAAGTTGTTATTGGAGTTTATTTTGTTTGGTGTTTTGTTTGGTTTTATTTTGTCTTTGAGACAGGTCTTGCTTTGTAGTTCAGATTGGCCTGGAACTCATTATGTAACACAGGTCAGCCTTGAACTCACAGCAATCCTCCTGCTTCTGCCTTCCCAGTGCTGGAATTACAACCATGAGCCACTCCGCCCAGCACTGTGGTGTGTGGTACCAATTGCTGGGATTATAGGCATGAGCCACCATGCCCAGCATTGTGTTATGTGGTTACTGGGAATCAAATTTGAGACCTTATAAACTGTGGTATGTGGTTACTGGGAAACAAACTCAAGAACTTGCACTTGCTTGCCAGCCAGAAGCCAAAACAACTGAGCTAAATTCCTGGCCCCAAGATATTTTTCAAAGACTGTAGAAAATAGAATAGCCAATTTGGCCTAAGAAAAGTATAAAATCATGGAAATGGAGGTATGGGAAGTTATTAACCATGAGGGTGAATACCTCATGAATAAAGTTAGTGTCCTTGCAAAGAGGAACAAGAGAGGTAACTAGCTCCATAAACATGAGAGCTCCACTGTTTCTGTGTGCATCTAAAATTTCTGTGCTTGATCACAAAAGGTGATTTACAGTGTATCACTGGCTTACCTTTCCAGCCTCATTTCCTCCTGAAGTAATTCAGGCACTTTGTGTCCTGGACACAACAGACTTGTCACAATTCTTTCATGTGTAAATGACAGCAATCTCCTTCTGAAATACTTAATATAGGGGAATGAGTTTCAAAGTCTGTGTAAATGATAAAATGAATCACAACCATGAGGGAGTTGTTGGTCTGAGGACTTCAGAAGATGCCATGGGATCTAGAAACCAAAAAAAACATTATCTAGAGACACCATGAAGCTGATTCAAGACACAGGAGAAATGAGAAAAAGGATAGAAAGGAATTTTCAGGTAAAGTGCTTGAGATTTGCTGTGCAGTCATCCATGCAGGATATGTCAAGCTCTTACCCTCCATTTTCATGTGAGCCTAAAGAAGACGACAGTATAAAAAAGTTCCTGGTCTAAAAATAGTCCTAAAAATGGTTAAAACTGGAGTTTTTTTCCCCGAAAGAGGGGAAACCAGTATCAGCATAGTACTGCTTCAGTGAATTCTCAGCACTAGAGTATGGCAAACCTGTGATAAGTGAATCCATTTGTAGCAAAAGGTATAAGGAGAAAGATTCTGACAAGTTTAATAAGACCAGTTTCTACATCATCATTTTATTTCTGCTCCAAACTAGAACATAAGCACCGAATTATAACAGCTTTGATATTCCTGAATACACCATTATTTCTGAGATTTATTTTTAACTTCCAGAGCTTTTTTATAGAAGTAGCTCCATAATATATTGCTCTTAAACTATTAATATATGAGATTAGATATGATAAATGTATCAAGTTACAAATCTTTATTATTCAGTTAATTTTTAACCTGGCTTTCTCAAAATTTAAAACTGTTAGTATTTCCTTTGTCAAAAGGTTACAATTATTTTTAAATACTGATACTGTGATAAATTGTAGCAAAGGAAATTATGTTGCTGTTGGGACAACCATTTGAATACAAGAAAGGAAGTCCCAATTGTGCAATTCGAAATTTTCAACTGCAGGTGCAAGGAATAGAGAGTTTTTTCTATGGAGGAAGAATTTCTACAGCACAAAACTAATAGAGAGAAGAAGAAATCACAGCTGGCACTGTCATCGACTGCTGAGATGGCTAAAGTGAAGCTCCCCAACCACAAGGACCTCTGCTGCGTGACATTCTAATGAAAGAATCACAGCTGGGTGGGACCTGTGGGTCATCAGGCCAGCCCCCGGCCCAGTTCCAGAATGTCTAGCCTGTGTCCCTGACAGATGGCCTGCTCAACTCCAGCCAGAGTGGAGTACCTTGCAAAATAGTCTTGCTCAGTTTTAAAAATTTCTAGACATTATAAGGTTTTATTTAACCTTGTATCAAAATGTGTATCAACAGACTCTTTAATATGGTGATCTTAGTATTTTCATATATTACACGTCTGAACAACCTACTCTTACAGGATAACTTTTCACATATTTTGTTTTTGTTTACTAAGACTTCCCTTCTTTAGACTAAACATTCCCAATGTTTTAAACTATTTCATGGTTGGCATATTTCCCACAATCTTCACAATTTTTATCTCATTTGCTAAACAAGTTTGTCTTTCTAAAACCTCGTTTAAAGTGTCCCACCCACAGCTGGACATTGTATTTAGCAGTAATCTGACTAGTGAAAAATGTGATGAAATTAATTACTATAATTGTGGTTATGAAAAAATATTAACCAGACTAAAGGTGGAATGGAAGTAACGGTTACATTTGTTGGCTCATATTATGAAAAAAGTATGAAAGAGAAATATTTTGCACAGGAAATGCTTCTACATGTAATTGATTTAGAAAACATATGTTTACCCTACAAGGTTAGATCTCATGCATTCCATTCATACTTGCCATAAAAAAATGATAAAATGTTTTGACTTAAATTTAAATAACAAGTATGCAGGACCATATGAAAAAGCCACAAAATTTTACTGTGGTTAATTAACAAGAAAAATCTAAAACGGTCTTTCTGCTTGGAAATGGTAAATATCATAAACACATCAAATGTCCTGCAAAAATTTATTAAATGAATGCATCTCATGCAATGTTCTGTGGAATTTTTCAGGAATTAAAGTGCTTCAGAAGCTCTTTGAAAGAACATGTAGCTAGAAATAAGGCATTTTAGAAAAAAGAAACGGGATTATTCTACAGATGTTGGGATATATAATAAAATAGCAATAAATTTAAAAGTGAAACCTGTATCATAGAACACAGAAACCGAAATTCATTGCAGATAGTGCATTATATTAAAATTAAAAATAAAGTTATATTTTTTCACCACAAACCAGTGGAAAGTAGTAATCTAAAAAAATCCTTCATTTGTTTTTTGTGGAATTATAAAATTGGTACAACCTTTGCAGAGAAACTTTTGGCAATACTTAGGAAATACTTTCCAAAATATTCTATATTTCAACAATTTCCTGAAATTGCTGAAAAATTCCATATATATATATATATATATATATAACAATTATTTTATATTTATAGAACAAAATGTATATATGTGTATACAAATAACAGAAGAAATGTAAATGTTACATACTGTATACTAGTAAAACACTAGCTTCTTGTAAGAAGGAACCTGCCAGATACAAGGCTTGAAATAGAAAAGTAATGTATTTTCTGCATTAAGTGCAAAGCAAATGTTTACATTAGTGATGGCCCTCAACTAATCACAGGTGCAGGAACTGAGGATCCAAGTCTCTTCCAGCTTGTGACTCTACTGTCTCTAAATCATTGTCTCTAGTTAAACCTGCCAGTCTCTTTCCAGCAAAAAAAAGCAGAAGCCTTTCCAGTGCCTATAGATGAGGCATGGCCTTTTGCTTGCTTGCGTTCCATTTGTGGTGATTTGTGCACACACGCCTGGGTGAGGTGCAGGGAACCAGGGAAGGATGACCCAGCCAGATGCTCTGGATGAAAGGAAATACATCTGGAAAGAACTAAATTGTAGCTACTGCAGCTTCTTTTTAACTGCCAAATTTCACCTTTCTTTCCATGCAGAGAATGCATTTACCCTTTTTTCAAAGGGGGAAACCAAAATACTCATCTCAAAGCCTACCAACAATAAAGGGTGGCCAAGCTCTTTGCATTAAATCTAGAAAGAGGTTCCTGTGCCCTAAGAAATAAAAGAACCAATTATTTATTGATCCACAAATAAAAGAACCACAGTGATAAAGGAAACACTACTTAAACTTTGAAAAGAAACAAGAAAATTGCTACTATGTAGTAAATATGAAATACTCCTGAGCAGATATTTTCAGGCTCCAGAAATTATTCAGTGACTATGCAGTAAAAAATTGATTGACTGATGGATGGATCAATTTTCCTTTTGTCCTGGTTCATTTTCCCTCACAAATGTCACTTGCTAGTCATTTCTATATACATGAACTACCATATCAAAAATTATTTTCTAGACGCCATGCTTCTCTTTCAACTTTGATGTTGATAGTCAAGGCCATGAAAGGAAATAAATAAACAAACAAACAAACATGGTCCAAAAGATAATATCCTCAGTTTGATGTTTGCTATGGTCCAGATTCATTTTGTTCAACAGCCTTTTTACTATCTGTGAAACAATGACTTTCCAGTACCGTAAACCTTAAATATCCAGGGTCTCATGTTAGGATCTCTCCTACTACGCTAGCTAAAACCTGTTTCCTTATAGTATCTTTCAGTCTTTATGTTTTGTTTTTTTGTGCTCTTTTCTGAACGAATTTTCTATGGTTAATGTTTTATTACTTGAGTTCCATTCTTTGTAGTTAAATTCTTTGATTATTTATTTGAGATTTGTTGTTTATTTGCTTTCCTGTTCTTCCTTGAATAAACATACAATTGCCTAAAGTTGCTATTTGTGGAAGAGTGGTAGAGTGGACACTATCTCTGAGAGTATCTAATTTTTACAAAATCTAAGTCAGTCTTAGTCTGTTCCCTATGAAGAAGCTATGGTATCTGGTATTCTTTTCTGTTCTTTTCTTTTCTTTTTTTCTTTTTCTTTTAAGAACGGGTGTCATTATGCAGTCCAGGCTGACCTTGCACTCACAATGTAGCCCAGACTGACCTTGAACTCCTGGCAATTATGCTGCCTAAGCCTCCTAAGTGCTGATTACAGACATGTGCCACCACTCTTTGGTTTGGTTTTGTTCTGGTTTTTTACTTGGGTAATTGATGTTGAAGACTTATTTAGGACAATAGAAGGAAATATATCTGCTTCAGTAATCATATTTCAGCAGTCCCATAAAACAGAAGCATTAACCATCTCTGCTATCATCTCAGTGAAATACTTTGGAAATCATTTGTTCCATATTTTCTGCCCTTTCTCACTTCCTTACTGAAAGGGAAGTGACAAGGCTGGGGAGAGAGCTTGATTTTTTTTTCCTCCTACCAGGTGAGAGTAATATTTAGGTGATCATTGCTCAGCTGCAGTCAACTTCCAAGAGAGTTGTTTTGACTGTCTTGTAGATAAGCTGAAAGTGTGAAATTTGCTCTCAAGATTCCCTTGTTGCTTGGTGATCTCACCAGGGAAGGCCTTGCTTCTTCGAAGAAAAATTTGCATCCAGTTGTCTATGTCTAACCAAGTGGATACATTCATTTTGAAAGGACATTTTAGAATACCCACTGTGAGTGTAAGCTGCTTTCTCCAGTCAAGAAATAACTTGGCAATGTATTTCAATGTCCAGTTGGATACTGCATCTATTTTGACTAGTTAGAAAATCAAGAGTAGACATCAATAGGAGTAATGAGGGGCCAGAGATTTAGCTCAGTGGTTCCAGCGCCTGTCTCGCAAGTGCAAGGTCCTGAGTTCAATTCCGGTAACCACATACAATGTTGGGCGTGGTAACTCACACCCACCAGCAATCAATACCACATACCACATACCACAGTGCCGGGTGTGGTGGCTCATGCCTGTAATCCCAGCACTCAGGAGGTAGAGACAGGAGGATTGCTGAGTTCCAGGCTTGCCTGGGCTACACAGTGAGCTCAGGGCCAGCCTGAACTACAAAGTGAGACCCTGTCTCAAAAAAAAAAAAAAAAAAAAAAAAAAGGAGTACTGAGCTCCAATAAGCCTCCCACAAAGGTAGAGCTGTTTTGCATGTATTATTATTGTTCCCTACTTCCTGGCCAAAATCTTTTTCTCTGCATATATATGTATGTATGTATGTATGTATGCCAAGGTTGTATGGCACAATGCCAGCTTGTATGCTCTGCATAACAATTCTTTCCTGGGGTAATGGCTTTGCCCTATCTCATGTCAAATTTATTTTGTGAAAGAAATGCATTAGAGTAACTCTCTTGACTAGTCTCCATAATACCATACTATCTCTTGCAATATCCTACCACCAAGATTTTTAGACAAATTAATGGGGCTGCCACATATTGATTTGATAAATTATTCATCCTTCCTGACCTATCAATATCACTATTGAAATAGCTCTGCTTGTAACTTTTCCCTGTGATATAAGACCTGATTAGGGTGTTGACTTGGTGTCTTTCAAAACTATTGAAAGTTACTGACAATTTGGTGACGCCCACTGTTTAAATCATTTGTACAAGTTTTCTCTTAATTTATGTGAGGGAGAAGGAAATAATAATTTACCACATTTCCCCGGGATCCCCTTATTTCTAACAATTCTTGATCTATAATTCTTTTTAATTGTAAGAATATAGATCTCAGGAACTTTAGAAAGAGAAAAAAAAGTTGACAACAAGATCTTTCATTCAGCAAATGTACCCTAGAATTTCTCTGCTTACCTACATTCACATCTGAAGGTATGATTACAAGACTATAGGAAAGTAAAATGTGCTTTTCTATCCAATATATAACTGAATCTATTTGTCTTTCTAGAAAATGTATCCTAGGGAACTAAAGTAGCCTATATACTAACTTCTTGGGAGGGATGAAGAATAAATGAATTAGCTATCAGGGGATGTTATATTTGTCTCATTTCCTTTAATAAAAAAAGAAAAGGGGAAGATCATTATCCTCACTTTCAAAAAGATATGAGCTTCTATAAGTTCCACAATTTTATGTCTTTTTGTCAATTAAATGCAAGCTAATATCTTCTGATAATTCTGTACATTTGAACAGAATTCACATTTCCAGTCAGTAATTCTGATTGCATAGCTTTGTCCCAAGACAGCCGATGGGTTCTGAAGAGCAGAGATATAATGTCAATTAAGTGATGTTGGATACTATCTAAATTAAGTAGGTAGTACCTGACATAAATAGTATCTGAACTGAGCTTTGGTTTAATGAGTTTTACTAATCAAATATAAGTACTCATAAAGAGAATGGGAAAGTCCAGCATATCAGGAACAAGAGCTAAAAAGTCATTCTTTTAGCAACCCACTACCCATGGCTAAAAATGTGTTGTCCATATTTTGGATTATAATAAATGAATTATAATAAACTGCAGTATGCTTTTTGTGGGAATTGGAAGTGGTGCTACCATTTGAAAATGCAGAGATAATTAAATCTGTGGTACTAAATTATAGAAAATCTCAAAAAGCAATCTGTAATTGATGTTTTGCATGGTGATAAAAAAGAAAAGAACATACCGAACTGAAGTTCTTCCCCAAAGGAACTTGACCTTCTTAATAGAAAAAAAAAGAGAGAAAAATAAAATAAAAAGCAGCTGTTTGGCCTAAAGGAAGAAAAGGATTCCCCAATGACAAATTTACAATCAAGAAGAAATCAGGTCCAAAAAAGAAATGAAGGCAGGCAAAATAATTGTTTCTGAACTTACATAAAATACTTTGAGCATCAAAGGACAGGAAAAAGAAGTGTCTCCAAAGAACCAAACTTTATGATAACTTTCCAATATAAACAAGGAAGGAAAAAAGAAAATGTAGCGCTCACTTGAATATATTATGCATGTCTAAATTTTCTTTACAACTTATCGAGTCTACATGAAAGGTCACTGGTGCTGAGTCCTGACTCAGTCCACACCACCACCTGCACCTTGGAGGCTAACACAGAATACAAGAAATAAACAACTTTTCTGGAACAACAGGTAAAGGCAATAAATAACATTGATTCAAAGTAGAAATTTTATTTCTTTAGTAATTAAAACATGCAGAGGAATTAGAATCAGGAGTGATTGTAAAACTGCCTCACCCAAGTCTATCCATCCAAAACCTACAAATTGACTTTCTTCGTGTGGGAGAAATTCATTATCATATATGGACATCACAGATAGTTTCAACTTTCAAATCTGTTATCACAAGGAACAACCTCAATCCTTACCACATACCCAGTGCCTGCACTATACTTGTAATTTATGTTTTAAAGAGGGACAAATACCAAATGCCTAGCTTTTAGAGATTTAAAATTAAAGATTTGAAGATGATTCAGAATATCAGGACAAGACCTTTGCTTAGTAAGTGTATTATATTTCACTCTACTCTGATGTAAAATCTCACCCAGTTTGCTTTTAAATCAAAAGGAATGTAGTGGTAATTTTAAGTGAATTTAATATTGACCCAATTAAATTCTTCATGGTTGGAAGATGAGTTACATCTTAAAAGCACCCTAAAGATCCCATCTGTAGTTATTGTTTTGTCACATTTCCCTTCACCTGCCACCACATGAAATGGTTATGGACTTCTTTTTCAACCAAAAGGAAGTTTTGCCAAACAATCCCATCATGGAAGTAGCTTGAAGGCATACATAATTCATAGCACAAAATATTTCGAGATATTATTTCAAACCAAACAGTCAAGTTTTATTTTATAATTAGAAAAGAATTCTAATGAGATAAGATTTTCATTTAGTTGCCTCCTAAAGTTTTAGTAATATACTATTGCTTGGTATTCCATAAAGATATTCACAAACATGCAATAATAAATCCATATGTAGGACATTTTATATTGTCATAATATTTTAAGGTTATTTAATAATAGATAACAAACTATTTATTAATAACCTATGCTATTGCCAATGGCCATAAATGATTTTTTGAATGAATAATAGCCGGGGGCAATGTGTTAGCATGTTTTGCTTATGCAAAGAGGAAAAAGCATAATGATGACTGCATCTCTTAATGATCTAAAACAAAAATGCAGATGTCATGGCTCATAACCAGAAAAGCCCAGTCCTAGAGTAAGGAAACTCTCCAGTGTCCAAAAATATTGAACAACCATTCTGAAACCCAAGGACATTAAAGCTTGATGAGCACTCAAAATTCCAAGAGCAACAAAACAAACTTTCAGAATGAAAATCCTCAATTTCCTCTATGTACTTTTCATGAAACTTAAATTATCACAGAACTTCTGAGTCTCTCTGATTAAATAGAGGAAAATAGCAAACAATTTTTAAGACAACTGGAAGAAATTTGTTTTTCTTAATGACTGTAAAATTTTTCATAGACTGTGTAAAAATTAAGGAGAGTGTTTTCTTTTGGCATTTGAGAGTACTGAGGTAGAAAAGGTTTTCTCTGTAGCAGGATCATAAGGACAAACTTGATCACACTTGTGAAGAAATAGCTGTGAAAGCAGTTTCTTGTATGGATGGCTTTTCCTGTTCATATATTATCAACTGCAGTGGAAGAGGGATACCCTTGGAAACTTTAACAGGCACAGTTGTGATTTAAAACCAGTACTTTTACTAAATCATCTTCAATGATATTTTCAGATTTCCTGTGTTTTGAAGACACTAATTTTAAAATGTTACCACTAAAATTTTTATGGCAGATATGTTGCATAATTTGAAAATAATCATTTATTGTCTTGTGGTTATTCAGTAAATATGTTTTCTATATACAGGCATTTATCTGTGTATATAAACAGGCAAACAACACAACATATAATGAACTACACAGAGAATTGATATGATTTCATTTAAAAGTAAAATCACTTAGGGGCCGGAGGGTTAGCTCAGTGGTTCTGGCACATGCCTCACAAGCGCAAGGTCCTGAGTTTGATCCCCAGTAACCACATACAATGCTGGGTGTGGAGACTCATGCCCACCATCATCAATGCCACATGCCACAGTGCCGGGTGTGGTGGCTCATGCCTGTGGTCCCAGCACTCGGGAGGCAGAGACAGGAGGATTGCTGAGTTCGAG
>PVIC010054582.1:0-11495 GCA_004025085.1 Thryonomys swinderianus | reverse complement strand
CTATCTTAGATGGAACAGAAAAAGATATATATACTTTCAGACCTTATATTCAGTTAGATAATTACCTTTAGAGATTGTATTTATTTCCTTTTATTTAGTGATATGACTCATTAGTGGATATTTTATATATTTATTGAGTTCATCGGCACCTTATGATCAAACTCATCATTGGAAATTTATTCCAATACATGATATATCTCGGTTCTTATTTTTTCCCTTTCTCCTGCCTTCCCTTCTGCCCCTTCATTCCTCCCTAAATACATGTTTCTGTTTTTTAATTGATTGTATTATACATTTTATACATAAAATATGATCACATTTAACATTAAAAACTTCTACCTGTACATGACACATCTAGATTTCATTTTCCCCCTTTCCCCTGCCTTCCCTACAACCCCTGCTCCCTATATACATAAACTTTGTTTCCATTTTTTAACTATCAAGCTTTTTCTTTCCTTTCTTTGCTTTCCCCTACCTACCCTTAACTTTTACCTGCTGCATATATTCTTCCTATTTCACATTACCTACCACACATTTTGATGTTCATTTACATCTTTGGTTTTTCGTACTAGAGAAAAGATACAGTATTTACACATCTGTGTCCTATTTATTTCACCTAAGAGTATGTCCTCAAGTTACATCCACTTGAGTTTTCCTTCTTTTCCTCAATTTTCCCTTCCCCCCTACCCACTGGTTTGCCTTTCCTTTTGAACATTTTCTTCCTACTTCACAACCTTCAATTTTTCCTCATTGCTTTCTTTGTGCTTAATTTTTTTCTAATGCCTTTACTTCAGCCTAAAAGAGTACCTTTAGTATTTCTTTAGAGCATATCTACTAGTAAAAGAGTCTCTCCGTATTTGTTTATCTGAAAAATGTCTTAATTTCTCCTCTATGGTTGATGGATAGTTCTGTGAGTACAAGTATGTTGATTACCAGATTCTTTTCTTCAGTAATTTTTTTTTTTTTTTTGAGACAGGGTCTCGCTTTGTAGTTCAGGCTGGCCCTGAGCTCATTATGTAGCCCAGGCAAGCCTCAAACTCAGCAATCCTCCTGTCTCTGCCTCCGGAGTGCTGAGATTACAGGCGTGAGCCACCTCGCCCGGCACTGTGGTATGTGGTATTGATGACTGGTGGGCGTGAGTCACCACGCCCAGCATTGTATGTGGCCACTGGGATCGAACTCAGGACCTCGTGCTTGCGAGGCAGGCACCAGAACCACTGAACTAAATCTCTGGTCTTTTTCTTCAGTAATTTGAGAATATCATGCACTGCTTTGGGCCCAATGAGCACTTGGTTCCAAACTGAAGATCCATGTATAGGAGAAGTAATTCTTGAATGATTTCCTCTTACATAACAAGTGATCTCTTTGAGATTTCAATTTGTCCTTCTGTAATTTGACTGTAAGTGTACTTCCATTTGTCCTTTGATTTTCTAAAATTTATTGCATGTTTAGATTAATATTTCTCATTAGCAATTGGAAATGTTCTATTTTTACTTTTTTTTCTTTCTTAATGGGATTTCCGTACATGCACACTGATGTGCTATTTCCCACAATTTGAGCTGATGTTCACTTTTTTTCTTTTTCCTCTTCTACTGTTCAGAATAGTTGATATTAAATAATCTTTACTACTATAAGGTTTATTGATTCTTCTGATAGTTCAAATTTGGTAAAATTTAGTATTTTTCATATCATTTATTTTTAAAACCAAAATTTGTGTAGTGTCTTTTAAATACATAATATCTAGCTCTTTGTCTATATTATTTTAGTGAACCATTGCATTTTTTAAAAAAACTTTTGTGCTGCTTGAGTAACTTTGGTTATTGAGACACTACACGTGCATTTTCGGTTTCTTCCCTAAGAGGCAGCAGTGTATGGGTTTTCTGTGACATACAACATCCCCCAGAGTCTTCCATATGAGGCTAACAGCATTAATTGAAAAAATCATGCTATTTTTCTTTTCCTAAAGAATGATTTATGTACTGAGAATATAAAGTCTATTGCATGTTATCTAAATTAAACATTTTTTTCTTTTTGATGTTGGATTGTTAACTTTTTAATGATTTTTTTTTTCTTGAAACAGGGTCTCGCTTTGTAGTTCAGACTGGCCCTGAACTCACTATGTAGCCCAGGCAAGCCTCAAACTCACAGAAAGCCTCCTGCCTCTATCTCCTGAGTCTGAGGACTACAGATGTGAGCTACCATGTCTAACATTGTAATATGTGGTACCAAGGATTGAATTCAGGACTTTGTGCTTCCCAGGCAGATACTAGAACCACTGAGCTAAATTTTGGCCAGAGTGAACTACTGCTTTTATAGTTTGCTTTCTTTAGACATTTTCCTTTAATGTATTAAACAAACTTAGAAACATTTAAATTACCTATAAACTGATATCAAAGCTTCCTAAAGAACAGTTTGCACAGATTCGTGTTTCCTTGCATGGATCATGACTTTTTGTAAAGAACTTAAAATCTCAAATACTATGGTATGTTAACTCTAAAGAGCAGAGAATTTCTCACTATCCAGAATATATGGGTGTGTGAATTTGTGTGTGTATGTGTGTATCTGCATATGTGTATGTGAGGAAGAGAAAATCCCTAATGTGTGTATGTGTGCATGAGTGTGTGCATGTTTGTGTTACTATCTGCTAAGCATTGCTATTTTTGGTTGAGTGACCTAATAAGACTATTCCTATAAAGTTTGTATTCTTTGTCTTTCTTCCTTTTGTTGAGCTTCTTGGTACATTTTAGGTATACATTATGATCACATTCATCACTGGCAATTTGTACCTGTACATGATGAATCCTGATTCTCATTTTTTCCCTCTCCCCTTCCTCCCTGCACCTCACATATGCATAAGCTTTGTTTCCAATTTTTGTTTTTGCCATCAATTTTTTTTCTCTCCCTTCTTTGCCTTGAAACTATTAAAGTTCCTATTTCAAGAGCTTAACTGTCAGACTGTGATAACACAGGGATTTTCCAAATGCATTAGAACAGTACATCTCCAAGCCTTAACTCAAAAGCTTGGTGCAAGTCTCCAACATGTCAGGGCAGATTGCAGCTCTGCCTTGGTCTTCACTTCCTGCTCATGTGGGGCTCCATGTTATATCAAGGTGAAAAGATAGGAACTTCTTAGCCCACCCTATGAGTGTTCAATAATTTTGTGCTTGTGCATAGCCATTTGGATTTTTTTAAATGTTGCCAGTTTTTTAATTGAATTCTTTATTGGTACAATTTATACACATCTCATAATCACATATAACATTGGGGAATTTGTACCAGTATATGACACAAGTTAATTCTCATTTTTACCCATATCCCTACCCACCCACACCTCCCCACCCCCTTTATATATACTTTTATTTTCTTTCTGAATCATATTTTTTCCTTCCCCTCCAGTTTTAAGATCCTTATTTACCATATGAGTGCAGTTTTTCCTTTTAAGTGTCTGCCAAGCTTCTTGTTAACCCCAGCTAGTGTCCCTACTCAGAGTGTCAACAGCGCTAACATTACAAAACAGTGGCTGATTATTTTCTGGGAAATGCCCCAGGAATAGTCCTGTCCACAAAGAGCAAGCAGAGTCAGATCAAATGAAGACCAGTTCTGAAAGTGGACATGCAAGTCCAATAGTGTCAGTTCTCTAGGAAGCAGCCTGTCTGGGAATCTCCAGACCCCTTATGTCCTGTCCCATTGCTCTTCGGCTGCTGCTCCTCATAGTCAGAAATCTTAGGCTGCTGGTTCTTCAACTGAGCACAGAGGCACAGAGAAATACATGACATAATGAGCATTAAAATGCCTGTCAGAAAGCTCCGTGAGATTTAACCATTTTTCTTGTGAATATTCCTCAAACTGTCACAAGCCACTGGTTAATTCCCAAAGTTCTGCAAACAGCAGTTGAATAGTTTTGGCCACTGCGCTTGTTGCTGTTGTGGAGGGGCAGATTTTAAGAGGTCTTTACGGCGCCAAAGGAAAGTGGTTTTCCCACCCTCTTCTTAACTCGTAAATGAGCGTGCTACATCTTACAAAACTCTAACGTGGTTCTTTATGATGGTAAGAGTAAAAACAATATAACCCTTAGATTCATGAAAAACACAGTGACTCTCTCCATTGCACCAGGACCACGTTACTTTTTCTGTTCTGTTTCCTGCCATTTTTCTAGCTTCCACTTCACTGGTACGCTGGGTGTTCAGCAAATATTTCTGCTTTTTGCACAGACACTCTCCTTGGCCAGAATATTACTATGCATGAATAGGCACTTTTGCATTTGCTTATCTATTTAAGCATACATTTATACAGAGTCTGCTGTATGTCAGGCATTTTCTAAGCATTTAGCAAACACTATCTTATTTACACCTTACCTCAGATGTCACTTTTTTTCATTGAATCCTAACAGAGCTGTAACACAGACTTTGCCTTTCTCCACCTCCAGAATTTTGGGTCTCCCTTATCTTAGCCCCCCACCACCACTTCCACAGTAATGAAAACTTTCAACATTTCTCACACAGTGATACCTCAGTTGTCAAAGGGCTTCGAGCTTGAACTTTCCACTATTCAGACAGTAAAGTCTGAAAAATTTCACTCAGTGTTCTTAACTTTGCTCTACAGTGGAAGTGAAAAAATGATTTGAAAACAAACCTGTAAGGGCCAAGAATGAGTCTCTTGTCACATCGTATCTGTCTGCTTAGAAACAAAGGAGCCAAAATTGTGATGGTAAAAACAAAAGGGAAACAAATTCGTGTATAGGGGGGTGAGGGGTTGTAACATGGGTAGGGGAATGGGGGAAAAAATGAGAATTAAGTCATCTCATAAAGTGGTACAAATTCTCAATGTTGAGTGAGATCATGATGTGTACACAAAATGTACCTATATCACAATAAAAAATTTTAAATAAGCTAAAAGATAAAAAAGAAACAAAAAGGGCCAAGTCACTCCCTTCCATTCATTCACCTGTAAACATCACATCACCCTTAACAGTTATCCAGGCTTCCATGATCCTAAAACAGCGAGGAGGGTGAGCCACCTACCTTCTTCCCATTCAACCATAACACCCTGATGATTACTGAGGCTTAAGCTTAGAAGTCCACACAGATTGCTGACATCAGAAAGGAGATGCCTAAGACCAATGGATGTCTGACTATGTAAATACCAGAAGCCTGAGTTACAAAGCTCCTTTTTGCCCACTCTGCCCTTCTGCCTACTTTTGCTGTACCCAGTGATCTTCAATAAACTTATTACACACTACCAGGTGTATGCTTTGCAATGCTTACCTTGTCATACACAAAACCTGGACTATTTGGGCCACTCATCTGTATCTCGTCTATCTAAGTGCTACTCTTACCCAGACAACACATCATGCATGTATGATGTGCACACCACACAAAACCAATTATTTGTGTTTCTATTGTTTCTTATGGAAAACAATATGTTCAATTCTCAAACTCTTTGATGTTCAAAGATGAATCTGGAATGAACTGAGTTTGACAACCAAGGTGTTATTACTGACAGCTAAGCTAGGTGGAAATATTACAGGTAGTCAGACAGGGCGAGGTCCTTGAGACAGTCAGGACAAAGGTAAAAAGACATTACAACTGTGACCAGAGTAATGACATCTGTTGGAGGCCAGGCCAAAGGTAAGTGGTGACACCTGGTTTAATAAGGCCTAGACAGACATCGGTCACCTCTGTGGCTGACCAAGACTGTCAGACTCATCCCTTCCTAAAGAGCTTTGTGTTCTTTCCAGGTACACTTGCTATGTGACTTACTTGCTCATTGGCTCAATATTGCCTAAATGACTACACTTATAATCTTTTGTTTGTTTGTTTGTCTGAGATAGGGTCTCGCTTTGTAGTTCAGGTGGCCCTGAGCTCACTATGTAGCCCAGGCAAGCCTCAAACTCACAGAAATCCTCCTGTCTCTGCCTCCTACGTGTTGGGATTACAGGTGTGAGCCACCACACCCCACACTGTGGGACATGGTACTGATTGCTGGTGGGCATGAGTCACCACGCCTGATATCATATCATTGTATGTGGTTACCAGGATCGAACCAGGGACCTTGCACTTGCTAGGCAGGCAGCAGAACCACTGAGCTAAATCTCCAGCCCCTACACTTATAATCTTATTGTTGTTCACAGATGTAACCCACCTTGTTGTGTTCTATAAAACTTCTCTGAGAAATGGAATTCTTGACAACTGTATCTTTCCCTTCAACAAATATTTCTTACTCTTAACTTTTGTTGTTCCATAAAATCCATTCTTTGATTTGGGGGAACACAAACTTGGCAGATCAGACACCTAGATGGCTGAGAATTGCATTTCCCTTCATCTCCTTGACAAGTGCACAAATGCAAAAGCAATGAGACAGCTACCTCAGGACTCTTATTTAATATGTCAGACACACACACATATATACAGCTACACACATAAACAGGTATGTGTGTTCTCACTTTAGCAACAGTATAATATTCCACCCTAGAGATACACACACACACATGTCCCCTTAATCATTAGGTAAAGTGCCTTCCTGATGGGCTCCCCCCTCTCACTTGGTCATAACACAGGTACAGGGAGCAAACAAATGGCTTGAAGACCTGTGTCAGGGTCAAGACAGTCAAGACTACAGAGCAGGTATCAGTAAGCACCCATCTGGCTCCCAAAACATAGACCAAGGGTAAGAGCTCCTGGGCTTCCAGCTCTGAAGCCCCTACTACCTCGTAGTAGCTGTCTATGCTATTTTTTCCCCATCCGTTCCCCAAATAAACCATCCTTTGTTGTACTGAACTTTGTCTTTTTTTCAGTTCTTTACTGGTGTGGGATTCAGAATCCCTGGGAGCTGCAGTTTCAACAAGCTGCCCGCCCTGGACAAAACAACAGCAAAAGGATACGTTAAGTGGCTCTTAGAAAAACACACAGGTTGGATAGATAGAGCTGAGGGAATAGTTTTCACCAGCACAAAGGAAACTGTTTATTCAAAGATTTTGACATGAAAAATAATTTGATTCCATAAGGAAAAGAAATAAAGTGTAGTAAAAGATCAGCAAAGGAATGGGAAAATTGTGCAAGTAGATTCAGAGAAATAGCCACAATGAGATCATGTATGTGGCATAATTATGTGGTTCAAGGCCAGGTATGGAATTTCATCTGCAAAATATAACTACCTTTATCTGTGAAATATATCTACCTTGTGGTTTTGCTATCAAAGTTAACTCAATTTATTAAATCATTAGAGTAGACACATAAAGAGTAATAGAAAACCTTTGTTATTTAGGTATTTCTGTATCTAACTGAGAAAGAAGTTCAGTTCATTGCTATACTACAGACACCTTGATTCAATGAAGCCTAACTATCCCAAATGCCAAACTTGTATACAACTAAGCTTCTTCATCTCAACAGCAAGATAAAAAAAAAAAAACACCTTTCTTGCTTCAGGTGAAGATTAAGAGCTTAGGGCTGGAGGGTTAGCTCAGTGGTTCCGTCGCCTGCCTCACAAGCGCAAGGTCCTGAGTTCAATCCCCAGTAACCATATACAATGCTGCACGTGAAGACTCATGCCCACCAGCAATCAATACCACATAACACATAGCACAGTCCCGGGCATGGTGGCTCATGCCTGTAATCCCAGCACTCGGGAGGCAGAGACAGGAGGATTGCTGAGTTCGAGACTTGCCTGGACTACATAGTAAGCTCAGAGCCAGCCTGAACTACAAAGTGAGACCCTGTCTCAAAAAAAAAAAAAAAGATTAAGAGCTTAAAGAGGACTCAATAGTGGCAGAAAACAGAGTTCCATATTGGCTATTATTATTATTGATTCTCTTAAAATATATTATATGTAAGTGGAGTCAAAGAAGCAGGTGAATTAATCAGAATACAGGCAAAGAAAACAAAGATGCCACAACACCAACATTTGAAGAGAAAATAAGATGGAGATTTTTGGTTCCTTTCAGAACTATACTGGTTCACAGTTTCAGTTAGAAAATAAGATGGAAAATAAGATTGGAAAATAAGATGGAAATTAGCCTGGGAAAGAAAAGTCAGAGAGGTAGTAGAAGAAAATGACATGTCCTAAACACTCATAATTAGAGTATTATAAAGGCAATTCACACTTCCTGGAAAAAGGGAGTTCAGCCAAGACTGCTGAGTGATCAAGTAATCTGAAGTCTGGCAAACGTGCTGGGCACAGAGATCTGCAGCATTCACTGTGGACAGACTGTATGCCAGGCCAGCGTGGAGGGACAGAAGCAGGCAAAGATGAAAAGGCTACAGTGATTTTAATTAAAGAAGCCTTGAAAGATGCACTGTGAATGGGAAGGGGATTCTAGCAGAAGAGCAGCATAGGGAAAGGGAGACAGTTTTTCGTTTACTTGTTTAAGTTTAGAGAGTGGAGTGCTGGCAGTGTAGAGGTTGGGGAGGCAGAGAGAGAAAGGATGAATATTCAGAGACAGAAAATACCCATGACAAAATAGATTCCTGAAGAGAAGGAGGAGGAGAACATCCTTGATTATAACAGGAAAGAGTAGGGAATAATAAAATCACTTATCTACAGTCTACTGGCCTTGAGGACAAGTGCCAAAGATGTGCAAAGGGACAAGAACAGTCACTTCAGTAAACAGAGTCAAACATGGCAACTCATGAGGAGAAGAATGAAGCTGGGCCTTCTATCACCCTTTCTAATAGAGAGCTAGCCTTGCTTGCTGGCTGGATGACACGACTCCCAGAGAGCTGACTGAGTCGTGCATGCACTCTACTCTTCACTGCATTACCCCAAGGACACATACAGTTGAATGAGCTCTTAGGAGACAGCGTCTTTGGAGGAGGTGACCACTGGGGAGGAGACCTGGAGGCTGTGTCTCTCACTGCTGAGCTTCCCCAGTGCTCTGCTTCCTGATCACAATGCAGTGACAGCTTTGCTCCCTTACCTTCCTGCCATGATGTTCCTGCCTTGCGGCCAATGGATCATGGGCTGAAACCCATGAAACTGTGAGCCAGTATAGTTCTGAGAGGAGCCAAAACTATATGAATTCTGAGAAAAGACATGGTAATAGCGAGCGACACAGAAAAGACTACATTCATTGGAGATAATATACAAGTGAAAAACTGGGCTCTCTTATCCTTGTAATTTACATATTAACACTGATGCCAGTGAAGATGGAAAAGTGCAACATTGAGAAAAGACCAAGCAGTAGAAGACTGTCCCTCAACCAGGTTAGAATGCTAATAATTTTCTCCCACGTGTACCATTGCCAGAATGTCATGCATATTTTTAAGTCACTGCTACACTTTGTTTTACTCTTTCAGCAACAACAAAAACACTTGCTTCTTAAGATGATTCCTACAAGTGTATTCATCATCAGTTTTTTAATATCAGCAAATACTGAAGTGGCCTGTGTGAATATGAAGGCACTTAGCATTTCCTACTAAAAACTGAAAATCTTAAATCTGTAAAGTTTTCTATCTTTTACCACAAAGGAACTGCTACACTTTACCTAATACCTATTCTCAGTACACACCCAGGACACATTTGATATGAAAATGACTTAGTATAATGTCACATTTGGATGCATGACACAGTGCCTGTAAAATGAAGGAGGAAGAACAGTAATAAAAGCAGCATCTTTTCTGTTTGGGTTATTATCATTTTTCATTAGACTTCTAAGTTTTGGGTTTGATACATTGTATTATCAAAAATTTAAATATCAAGATATATCAAATACATGAAATTTCCTCTTCAAGTAAAGCTCCTTGTATGAAGATTATATCTTCATATAATCTGTGTGTTGTTGTAGTGTAGTTTATTTTTATTTTTTCCAATTAACAACAACCTATTAGTTTTAGAAATGCAGCCCACTCTGGCATCCTGAACCTGTAATCCTACTACTACCAATTCTGTTAACCATAGTACTGGAAGCACCAAAGAAAGCAGGCAAGAGGAAGAACAAATGATACATGAATCTGAAAAAAGAGGTGAAATCTTTTGTTTGTTGACAGTGCTATCTTATGTATAGAAAACACTAAAAACTATGTCATCACACTGCTAGAACTGAAAAATTTAGGAAAGTGATAGGTGACAAAGGTAACATTGAAAAAAGTCAAGAGCATTTCTAGTGAAAAAAAACTTGGTAATAACTAAAGAGGTAGAGGACTTGAATAATTAAAAGAAATGGAAGATAATATCATAAATAAATATAAAGGTATTCTTTGCTTGAGAATCAGAGGAATGCGTTAAAATATTCATACTATCCAAAGTAACCTACAGATTCAGTGTAATTGCTACCAAACTTTCAAAGTTGTTCTTCCTAGAAGTGGAGAGAAAAATCCTAAAATCCATATGAAACCACAAAACAGGCCAAATAAACAGGGATATCTTGAACAAAGAATAAAGCTGATGGCATCATTCTACCTAATTTTATTACATTATAAACCTATAAAAGTCAAAACAACATAAAATATGTAGTAGCATATAACAGACCCATTAGCTAATGGAAAAAGAGAATACCTAGAAAATCATAGGCAAATGGCTCTCATCAGAGGTTTCAAGAACACCCAGTAGGAAACGAGCAGTCTGATTAATAGGTGATGTTTGAAAAACTGACTACTCACAGGCATAGTAAGTTGAAACTGAGGTTTAACCCCTTATCCAAGTTCCAATTCAAGTACATCAAAGACTTAACTGAAGGTCCTAACCCTACACAGTAACTAAAGAATACGCAGGGAGAAACTTACACAACTCTGGACTGGGGCCCTGTACTTGTGGATGTGAACCCAAAAACACAATCAACAGAAACAAAAATATTCAAACTGTGTCGAACTAAAAAGCTTCAGTAGAGCAAATTAAGCAACTTCAAACTAAAAGAATTTGCAAATGATATGTTATACAAGAGACATACCTGAAATATGTAAAAAAATCAAACTACTCAAAAATAATACTCCTATTAAAAAATAAGTGAAGGGGTTGAATAGACATTTCTCAAAGGAAGATACGCAAATGACCTTCAGATACATGAAAAATACTCAACACCAATAGTCTTCAGGGGAAGTCAAATTAAAACCACGATGTAACAACCTCTCATACAAGTCTCTATTATGAGAAATCTAAAACAAGATGGTAAGAATGTAGAAGGGAGATGACTCCTAGAAAGAGGAGAAGGAGAGGAGAAGAAGAAAGAGGAGAGTTGTAAAGGTGGACAGTACGTGGGATGGACGTGACCAACATGCATTACATAGGGTACTTTGAAACATCCAAAACACAAAAACAGGAAAGAGGCTGGGGAAGGGGACTGACGGGGCAATGATTAAATTAAGGTATCTGCACATAAGAAACTGTCTAACTGAACCCATTAGTGCATGTAAACAATATGACTGATAAAAAGAAGATGAAAGATAGGGCCGGAGGGTTAGCTCAGTGGTTCCGGTGCCTGCCTCGCAAGTGCAAGGTCCTGAGTTCGATTCCCGGTAACCACATATAATGCTGGGCGTGGAGACACACCCACCAACAATCAACAC
>PVIC010054581.1:0-11509 GCA_004025085.1 Thryonomys swinderianus | reverse complement strand
TGTGGGAATGTGATGAGGGGAAGGAATAAATATGATACAGAAAGAAAATAAAAGAGCATGTATAAAGGGGGGAGGAGGGGGGAGTGGGTAGGGATATGGGTAAAAATGAGAATTAACTGTGGCATATACTGGTACAAATTTCCCAATGTTATATGTGATTTTGAGATGTATATAAATTGTACCAATAAAGAATTCAATTAAAAAAAAAAGTTATCTAGACTGTCCTTCCTACCTCAACATCCCAGAGTGCTGGAAAGACAGGCCTGTACCACCATGCCTGTCTTGAATTAATTTTGTATTATTTCCATCATGGCCTCAGGAAAAATAGGCTTAACTTATGCCTATTCACACACACACACACACACACACACACACACACACACCATATGCCTAAGTGTGTAGTAGTTACACAACCAAGGTTTGGAAGTACACTGTGAGGCTCACACAATAACAAAAATACCAGACTATGAGTCCTTCAGAATGTCTCTGTCATTAAGAAACATGTGACAGGCCAGAGGGTTAGCTCAGCGGTTCCAGTGCCTGCCTCGCAAGCGCAAGGCCCTGAGTTCGATCCCCAGTAACCACATACGATGCTGGGCGTGGAGACTCACGTTCACCAACAATCAATACCACATACCACAGTGCCGGGTATGGTGGCTCCTAGCACTTGGGAGGCAGAGACAGGAGGATTGCTGAGTTTGAGGCTTGCCTGGGCTACATGGTGAGCTCAGAGCCAGCCTGAACTACAAAGCGAGACCCTGTCTCAAAAAAAAAAAAAAAAAGAAAAGAAAAAGAAACATGTGACAGTATCTGAAAGTTCTATCCCTTGGAGACTCTTCATGTCTTGGAAAAATCCTGTTTTCCTACCAGGGAGACAACAGTTAGGACAAGACGGTGTGGGAAGTCTGGCCGCTCCATGATGAGACACGCAGTCAGTGCTACCTCTGCACTCCTGAATTTCACACTCACTATTGGGTGCTCAGAGCCCCGTGTCCAAGAAGAAACCTTCTCCTTGAGGAGAAGGAGAAGCCTCTCGCTGCCAGCACTGTGTAGACAGACGGCTTCTCAGAGCATCTCCTCACCTCGCACACGCCATCCCCAAGCATGCTGAAGGAGCGAGTTCCATCCTCATTGAAGCTGCGCTCTGTCTTGCTGTCCACTCTATGCTCGTGCTGTCTGTCCTTCCCCGGATTTCCTACATATCCCACAGATCTGAGCTGAGATGTTGCTTCTGCAAAGACTTTCCTGGCTCTAGAAGCAATTTGTGCCCCTACAGTGGCCAGCGCATACGCTGCAGTGTCTCTGCTGTCTTGGTCTGTTTTGGAAGCTCCTTGTCCTCACTGAGCTACAGGCTCCTTCACAGTAGAGATAAGAGTTTGATGGCTGCTGGACCCCTGTGCTGACCTGTGGTGTTTGCTGAACAAATGAACGTGTGAATAGCTAATTGGATTTCATGTTCTGATGTAAAAAAGTGTAGTGTGAAGAGACCAAGCCGTTTATGGGGGAGGTCATCCAACTGGAACGGGAGCGGGGTGCATTTGAAAAGACACTGGTTTTCCTCGCCCCGGGCCTGTGGCTCTGAGGTGTTGACCTGGCTGGCCTGGCCCAGTGGGGATGGATTTCCTGGGCCTTTGGGGAAGTTTAACTGTCAGTGCTGGTCTCTAGTCAGGCTCCCTAGAGCTACCACAGTCCTATAGAGCAGGCCTTTCAGCCAAGAGCCTCTATGGCAGACACAGTCAGGGCACTCATTTTCCTGCCTCTGGCACCTGGAGCCACATGGACTGAGTCTCACAGGGGACCCAGGTTGGAGAGAGTGAGGGACCTTCACTAGTTGGTGCCTTTACCACTGCTCCCTGAATAAGCAGGGCTGTGAGTTCCATTTTGGTCAAACTCACGAGATGCTGCCCCCTGGGAAAGAGTTGGGGCTGAAGTTTTGGATTATTTTGCTGCTTTTGAAATAAACATCCACTGAGAAAAACATGATGTCACCAAGGATGGTTTGATTATACTGTGGGGAGCTGGCAGCCAAGACTCTTTCCAACCCGAGCCTGGGCTCCCTCAGGGAAGAGGGAAGAGGTACAGTCCTCTCTAAGCAGAGTGTGTGTGCGTGCGTGTGTGTGTATGTGCATACGTGTGCACAAGTGAGAAAGAGAAAGACAGAGACAGAGAGATGAGACAGAGGGAAAAAAAAGGAGATAGACTGACCCAGAAGTCCCACACAGAGTCTCTGTAAATGCTTTTATTAACAGCATCTGCAGCTGGGACCACATAGTTCAGGACCCTGGTGTGGCAGGGCCAGGGTCTTCCATCTTGGCCTGGAAGAAAGCAAGAGGCTCTGCCCAATATTTACTGCTTTGGAGAGGCCAGCACCGAGCACCGGGGTCGC
Source organism: Thryonomys swinderianus (assembly GCA_004025085.1). Classification (NCBI taxonomy): domain Eukaryota; kingdom Metazoa; phylum Chordata; class Mammalia; order Rodentia; family Thryonomyidae; genus Thryonomys; species Thryonomys swinderianus. The sequence goes on along the minus strand of PVIC010054581.1, from coordinate 9,123 downwards.
CAAGGGGAATGTTCCTTCTTCCTGTTCATATTCTTTCTCCCTCCTCTTGTCCACCCCTTTGTTTTTTATTGTCTGCATTCAGATGTTCTTGTTTCCTTTCTGCCTCCTCTTCCCACCTTCTTCTCATTTGAAACTAATATTCTAACCTCTGTGTATCCATTACTAAAGGCCAGTTGCTCATTCTGCCACGCACCTGTGCGTCCTGTATCCATTCATGAAAATGCTCATGTTTCTTGACATAGTATTTCTGCACTGGTCATCTTTGCTCATTGTTTTCCTCAAGTTTTGTTTGTATTGGTACATTTGCAGTACATAATGATTGTGCTCCTCAAAAGTGTTGACCAACGTGGAGACACATCTCAGCCCTCTTCCCCCACCTGCCTCCATCCCTTGGTCCCCTTCTGATTTGAAAAAAGATCTTTCTGTTTCCTATTATCTTATATTTCACTCTTCAGTTTATTTATACTTCATATTTCTTCTGTAAGAACCCATGTGATATTTAAGCTCATGTGTCTGATTTATTTCACTTAACATTACAGTCTCGAGGTGCATCCATCTTCCTACAGAGGACTCAGATTTATCCTTCTTCATGGTAGGATGGTCCTCCATTATATATAATACCGTATCAGCCTCACTCATAGTAACAAAGGAAAATTAGAAAGCATAAAAGAATCAAAAAGCGAAATGAAAATCTGAAGTTACTTGATAATCCCATTGTTCACACTTTGGTGTATGTTCTCCCACACTTCTAAGAATGAAATTTTAAGATCCACTAAGAGATTCTCTGGCAGTCAGGAGTCAGGGGAGTTTGTCACTCACGTCCCACTATGAGTGAGCTGTGAGACCTCGAACAACTCACCCACTTTGGTCTCAGTTTTCCCAGGCTGCAGGCCGGAAACAGGCTTGGCAGGGTGGCTATAATCAGGCCATGACAGGCAGGCTGAGAGCCCAGGCTTTTCTCTCAAGGAAGCCCCAGCCCTGTGCCTTCTGTCATCACATGGAGGAGACCAGGCCTCAGTCCAGGCCCACCCGGCTGCCCACTCTAGCCCTCTCGGGCCGCCCCCCTCCCCAGCCCCGACTTCTCAGTTTTCACCACTTCTGCCAACACTGGAAACTGCAGCGCCCCACTCTGCCTCCACCTGCACCAACAAACTCCAGGGGCTGCCCCAGCATTTCCGCAGGCCCCAGCACCCGGGCCAGGCAGGTGCTGCAGAGCTGCCCCCAGGGGTCCTCCTGCCAGGCTGGCTTGGTGCAAACCTACCTTCCTGCCACAGCTCGGGCTTTTTCCCTGGTGTCTGTGGTCAAGTTTCCATGGCCCCACATTCAGGGTCCCCAGGCCAGGCTGAAGCGTGGGCAGCCTTCAGGCCTGGGCTCCGTGTGATGCTCGGCAGGAAGGGCTTTTAAGTGTATGCCAGCTGGAGTCCCAGGGCCTGGCAGGGCCCAGGCAGTAGTGTTGCAAGTGGGAAAACACACTGGGTTGGGTGGGAAGGAAAGACAAGAGGAGGGGGCCCCGCAGGTCACAGGCCTGTCCTGACAGGTGAGGCCATCATACCTGTAGGAAGATCAGAGAAACAGGGACACCAGATGGGGAGGAGCCCAGCTTCTGCAGCCTCTTGGCCCTTTCCCACAGGGTGCACTGAGGCTAATCGGGTCAAACAGGCAGACACAGTGGCATTGATTAAAGCTGCCGCCTTCACCTCCTTTCTCCACTGCTCCCATTGGGAACAGAGTCTGGACAAACTCGCCCTGAGGGACAGGCCTGAGAGGACAGAGGCCCAAGAACAGGGAGGCAGGTGGCAGCTCTGTGCCTCTCTCCTCCTTCTCACTGGTTGTTTTTCTACCCGGGACCAGAAGGAGAAAACAAGCCAGCCCTTGGCAAACCTGACGGCTGTTTTTGTTGACTTAAAGGCACTTTCTGAACACCCTGGCCCTGGAAGGTCAGCACTTGTCCCAGGCATGGCCAGAACTGGGCAGCCGGGCTGGGAGGTGAGGAAAGGAAGCCGTGGCCACTTGGGTTTGGAAGACTTCCCTGGAGCGGGAAATGGCAGGATAGCCCGGGGAGGGGGCTTTCTGGAGGGGGCCGGGAAGACACTGGCTGCTAAAGACACTGGCTGCTAAAGAAACTTAAATAGGGCTTGAAGTCGCATGCATCTGCCTTCCAGAACCCGGCCAGCATGGTAAGCAGCTTGAGACCTGGGGGCACCCGAGTGACCTGTGTCTGGGCCTGGGTGGGCTCTGTATTTGGCAGCCTCTCTGTGCTCAGGGCCACCAGACTAGAACTTCGAAGTCTGATGTATGCTCTCGGCAGACATTTTACCACATGCCTGGCTGGTATTAAGGATGGAATGAAGAAATCTGTAGCTCAAGGTCTCAGATCAAGCAAGCAGTCACCCCAGTGTGCCTAGGACTCCCTCAGCTTTAGCACTGAACATCCTCTGTCTCGGGAAGCCCCAGGAAACCCCTTGGCCCTGGGCAAACTTGCAGAGCTATTATAGGCACCAGAGCAACCAGCCCCTGATTTGGTGGGGGTTTTTTTGTTTTTGTTTTTTTGAGACAGGGTCTTGCTTTGTAGTTCAGGCTGGCCCTAAGTTCACTATGTAGCCCAGACAAACCTCGAATTCAGCAGTCCTCCTGTCTCTGCCTCCCGAGTGCTGGGATTACAGGTGTGAGCCACCACACCCAGCATTGTGGTATGTGGTAATGATTGCTGGTGGGCGTGAGTCACCACACCCAGCATTGTATATGGTTACTGGGGATCGAACTCAGGGCCTTGTGCTTGCAAGGCAGCCGCTGGAACCACTGAGCTAAATCTCCAGCCCAAGCAGCCCCTGATTTGGAAGCAGCAGTGGGTACATAATGCCAAATGTCCTGGTGGCGTAAGGCCTGGGAACTGCAGTATCTCATGGGAGGGGAGCTGAGAAACATAAACACCTTCAGGGGACCTGTCGAAAATGGGGAGCTATGGGTGGATTAAAAAAAAAATCAATCATACTGAGGCATAATTTACACATGATGCAGTGTATGTCCTTCTGTGTACAATTCATTGATTTTCTCTTTTGTTTTTTGCCATACTGGAAACTGAATGCAGGATCTTCATTTTGCACTATATCCTTAGTCCCTTTTAAAGTATTATTATTCTAATTTGAGACAAGGTCTTGTTAAATTACCCAAGTGAATTTGAACCTGCAATCCTCCTGCCTCAACCTCTCCAGGTGCTGGGATTATAGGTGTGCAACACCACACCTAATTTGATTTTGAACAAATGTATTCACCTATGTAACTGCTACACAACTCAGAGTATTTACATCTCCCCAGAAGGGACCCTAGGTCCTACCCTAACCATTCCATCTCAAGTAACCATTTACCTGATTCCTACGTCTTCTAGAACTTTCATGTTAATGAAATTATATAGTCTGTTCTCATGGATGTGACTTCCTTTGTTCAACATGTTTTTGAGAGTCCTCCTAGTTGCATATGTCAGTTTATTCCTTTTTTAAAAAACTGAGACTATTGTTTTACCACAATTTGTTATCCATTTATTTGTTAAGGAATATTGATATGTTCCTAGTTTATTTATGAACAGCACTGTTATAAGTATTACATATAAATTTTATATTTATTTTCATTTATCTTCAGTAAATACTTAGACACAGACTTGGTGGATCACAGGTTTAAAGTATGTTCAAATTTATAGAAAATTTCCTAACTTTTCCAGAAGGGTTTGGCCAGCTTGCAATCTGATCCTTAACATATGAGGGTTCCAGTTGCTCCCTGTCCTTGCTAAATATCTGATATTGTCACTTAAAAAATGTTTAGCCATTCTCTCGATACCAGATGGTAGTTTACACATCATTGGTGATTGATGAAATTGAGCAATTTTTTTTTTTTTTGACACAGCATCTTGCTTTGTAGTTCAGGCTGGCTCTGAGCTCACTGTGGCCCAGGCAAGCTTCGAACTCAGCAATCCTCCTGTCTCTGCCTCCCAAGTGCTGGGATGACAGGCGTGAGCCACCACGCCCGGCACTGTGGTATGTGGCATTGATTGTTGGTGGGCGTGAGTCTCCATGCCCAGCATTGTATGTGGTTTCCAGGGATAGAACTCAGGACCTTGCGCTTGCGAGGCAGGGGCTGGAACCACTGAGCTAACCCTCTGGCCTGAAATTGAACAATTTTTATGTGCGTGTGTATTTTTCAAATACCTTCAACTTCAAAATTTAAAATTGAACTGTATGTTTTTCTTACTGAGTAGTAAGGATTCTTTAGATATTCTTGTGATGATTAATCTTGATTGTCAACTTGATTGGCTTGAGGCACACCCAGGAGATTAGTAAAACACTTTACTGAGTATGTCTGGGTGGATCATGTGGGTGCAACCTTGGAGATTCACTGGCCCCTGGTCTCTTCTTTGGCTCTTCCTTGCTCAGTCACTCACTGGCAGCCATGAGGTGGGCAGTTTTCCTCTGTCCTTCTACCATGATGTTTCTGTCCTGGTGCCAGCTAACCATACACAGAACCTCTGAAACCAAGAGCCAAAATAAATCTTTTCTCTTTCAGGTTCCAAATGTCAAGTATTTTGTCTTGGCAGTGAAAAAGTGACTAATACAATCCTGAATGCAGGTCCTTTGTCTGATATATGTATTGCAAATATTTGCTTCCAATCTATGGTTTGTCTCTTTATTTTCTTAAAGAGATATTTAGACAAAGAGTTTTCATTTTGATAAAGTCCTAATTATCAAAGTTTTTATTTTATGGTTTGTGACCTTCATGTACAGTACTAAGAAATCTTTGCTTACCAGAAGATCATGAAAATGATCTTTTATACTTTCTTTTGGAAATTTTATAGACTTAGCTTTTCATTGAGTCTATGATCCATACCAGATACATTTTTGTATATGGTATGAAGTAATGTCAAGATTTACTTTTTCTATATGGAAAGAAAAATCACAGATTGAAAAGGCTTTTCTTTCTCTATTGAAAGCTATTGATTTTTCTGAGAAAAATCAGCTGACAGTACATATATAGGTCTTTTTCTGGATTCTGTTTGGCTCAGTTGATCCATGTATCTGTCTTAACTATTGTTCGTTTAGAGCAAACCTTACAAATGAAGTAGCCTAAACCCTCTGACTGAACTTTTCTTCAAAATCCTGTTGACTTTTCCAGGTTACTTTATTTTCATATGCATTTTTAGAATTAATTTATCAGTTTTTATTAGAAAAACTACTAAGAAAAACTATTAATAAGGTGTATAGATTAATATAGGGAGACTAGAGAGCTCAATAATACTATGTATACAATATACAATATATATCAATATACAATATACATACAATATACATAAATATAATATGTATACAATATACATAAATATTTATGTATACAATATACATAAATGTAATATGTATCTCTCTTTTATTTTTTTGAGACAGGGTCTTGCTTTGTAGTTCGGGCTGGCCCTGAGCTGATTCTGTAGCCCAGGGAAGCCTCGAACTCAGCAATCCTCCTGACTCTGCCTCCCAAGTGCTGGGATTACAGGCATGAGCCACCACGCCTGGTATTGTCGTATGTGGTTATGGGGGATCGAACCAGGAACCTTGTGCTTGCTAGGCAGGCACTGGAACCACTGAGCTAAATTTCCGACCCTATGTATCTTCTTTTATTAAGATCATTAAAAATTTCTCTGGGTTTTTAATATAAAAATCTGAATGTTCTTTTAAATTCATGCCTATGAATTTCATGTTCTCATGATGTTACTAGATAATTATTTAATTTTTTGTTCCTGGCACATAGAAATGCAATTTTTTTGGATATTGTTACATCAGTCAATTCACTTACTACTACTAACTATGCCTTGCAGATTCTTTAGGATTTTCCGTATATACAATTATGTTGTGGGCCAGAGATTTAGCTTAGTGGTTCCAGTGCCTGCCCAGCAAGCGCAAGGTCCCTGGTTCGATCCCTGGTAACCATATACAGCAATATTGGGTGTGGTGGCTATGCCCACTGCCAATCAGTACCACATGCCACAAATGCCAGGCTTGGTGGCTCAAGCCTGTAATCCCAGCACTCAGGACACGGAGGCAGGAGGATTGCTGAGTTCAAGGCTTGCCTGAACTACATAGTGAGCTCAGGACAAGCTTGAACTACAAAGAAAAACCCTATCTAAAAAAAAAAATTATGTTGTGTATGAATATATATCACATTCCAATACATTTTCTTTATTTGCCCTATTTCACTGAAAATTCCAGTAAAATATTAAATAGAAGTGGCAGATGAAGTCCTTGCCCTATTTCTGATTTGAGAAAGAAAACATTTACCCTTTTCACAATTACATACATAATCAGCTATAGAAGTTTTAAAAATACATATTGGTGCCCTTTATTAATTTAAGAAAGATTTTTAATTTGGTGAGATTTATTTTTGAAAGTCATGAAAGGAAACTGAATTTTATCAAATAGTTTTTTATTAAAATGATAATATAATTTTCCTCCTTTGTTCTGTTAGTGTGGTGAGTTATGTTGATTGATTTAAAATGGAAAACCAACCGGGTGTGGTAGTTAATGCCTGTCATCCCAGCACTCAGGAGGCAGAGAGAGGAGGATCGCTGAGTTTGAGGCTTGCCTGGGCTACATAGTGAGCTCAGGGCCAGCCTGAACTACAAAGCGAGACCCTGTCTCAAAACAAAAAAATAAAAATAAAAATGGAAAACCAATATTACATCTTGGGACAAACCTCATAAAACCATAATCCTTTTTTTTTAGAGATTGTTAAATTTGATTTGTCAGTATTGGTGAGTGTACTCCTTAAGAAATTTTGTTTCTATGTTTAGGAAGATTGTAATTTCCTGTATAATAATGTCCTTGTCTGCTTTTGTTTTCAGATTTATGCTGATCTCATAAAATGAGTTAAGATTCCCTCTTCCCTTTATTTTCAGATTTGCATAAAATAGTATTATATTGTTCTTAAATATCTCAGAATACATCTGTAAAAATATCAGAGACTGGTATTTTATCTGTGAGAACATTTTTTTAGTTAAAAATGAGATTTTTGTTCATTGATATGGGACTAGTCAGACTTTTATTTCTTCCTGAATTAGTTTGAAAAATATGTTATTCAAGAAATTTGTTCATAATGATAAAATTATTTATAATTTTCTCATTTTCCTCTTAATGTCTATATGGCCTATACAGTATTTTTCTTTCACTTATGATATTAGAATTTATGATTTTTTTTGTTCGGTTAGTTCTTGTAGAGGTTTATTAATTTTTCAATCATAATTTTGGCTTTGCTGACTCCTTCATTTATATATTTTCTATGTGTTGATTGTTTTGTTTTTGTTTTGGGGACAGGGTCTCACTTTTATAATTCACACTGCCTCTGAGCTCACTATATAGCCCAGGCAAACCTCAAACTCAATCCTCCTGCCTCTGCCTCCCAAGTACTGGGATTACAGGCATGAGCCACCATGCCTGACTCTATGTATTGATTCTTATTTTTATTATCTATCTATTTACCTTGAGTTTAATTTTCTCTTCTGTATCTATCTTCTTAGGGTTGACTTTAACCTTTTACCCTAACTAATTTAAGCATTAAAATCTATAAATTTCCTTCTAAAACTGCTTTAGCAGCATCTTACAAGTTTACATATGATGTGTTTACCATCATTCAATATATTTTCTGTATTTTAACCGTTCACTTCCTTTTTATTAGTTCACGTTTGCAGTACACAGTGATCACATTACTTGTGAAGAGGCAATCCATCCTGTACCCCTGGGTAGCCTGGAGTTCTCATGGCTTTTCCTCCCGTGGACTCACCTTCTGCTTTTACTTCTCAGCTGTTCATTTCTTCAACTACCTGCTCATTTATGTCTTCTTCTATACTTGCTTTTCTTTTTTTTTTTGAGACAGGGTCTCGCTTTGTAGTTCAGGCTGGCCCTGAGCTCACTATGGTGCCCAGGCAAGCCGCCGCGAACTCAGCAATCCTCCTGTCTCTGTCTCCCGAGTGCTGGGATTACAGGCGTGAGCCACCACGCCCAGCCCTGTGGTATGTGGTATTGATTGCTGGTGGGCATGAGTCACCATGCCCAGCATTCTATGTGGTTACCGGGATCGAACTCAGGACCTATGCGCTTGCGAGGCAGGCGCCAGAACCACTGAGCTAAATCTCCGGCCCTTTTCTTCTTTCTTTTCTTAAAAACGTCTTGCTTACTGCATATGCATCTCTACACCTCTGGGTGGGCATATTTGTACATAAATATGCAGCAAGCGTTCCTGCTTATGTATGGTAGCGAGTGGTGTGTGGCGAAGCTTCCACAGAAGGCGGTTGGCAGAGGGAGGCCAGAGAAGGTGCCCGAGGAGAGAGCACCATTCACTCTGCACCGCTCTGAGGCAACGCTCTAAATTACACCTTGGAGGGCAAAACCGGTTTCATCCTCCTTATTACCCTGTGAGGTAAGGGTTCTTATGCTCACCTTTCAGAAAGAATCCTGAGCTCCATGAGGAAAATGGAACGTGACTGGGACCACACCACTAGTAATTAACAGGTAAGGATTCAAACCCGCGTGTCACTGCATCAAATCTGGACATGCTTCGCTCTGTAATACTTTTCCCTCGGAAAGAGTCTGCTAAGAAATTTGAACAAAAGGTAGGTAGTGCCCCGACTCACCATGGGCAGCAGACCGTGCTCTGCCATCTCTGAGTTACTGGACGTGGCTGGCTGGTGCATCCTCTGTTATAACCTACCTGAAAGCCGAGTCATCTGGGAGGACTTGTGATCAAACACAGGAGAGCGATAGAGATGGGGGGTTGGGCTGCAGGGACCCGAGATTTAAACAGTTGAGAAGAACAGAAAGGGAATTATAGGACCCACAAGGAAGGGGCCAAGCTCTAGGGACTGAGGGAGAGGTCAGAGGAAGAACGGAAGGGCCGAGGGCGCACTGAAACGGACGGGAATGCCCAGGGGACAGGTTTAGCACGGCAGGCAGGGACCTTCCCAGAAGCAGCTCACACGTGGAGGCCAGCGTGAGTCATGCCGGCCAGGGCAGCACTCAGGCTGGAATGTCAGCAGGATGCGAAAGAGATGTTGCGGCTGGTGCCAGAGACCGGGGGCGGGGGTGGGAGGGGGGG